>VIAB01006581.1:0-26432 GCA_009801035.1 Oophaga pumilio
TTTTCATCCGTTTTCGGCACCAGTGAGTATGAGGCCTAAAAGTGCACAATCAGCTGAAAACTGAAAAAAAATGCTGCCGTCGGTGGCCCCCTGAATCGGGCAGGGATGCCAAGGGATGTAAAGTGCCTGCGGGCCACATGATGCAGCCTCAGGGGCTGCATGCCGTCCATGGGCCACATGTTTGAGACTCCTAGTCTAAACCATGCCTTCCCTGGATTTGTTTGTGCTCAAGAGTAGGTCAGGAGAGGCATGGTTTACACTTATAACTGCACTCCCCATGCTTCATATGAGCATAGTAGCAAGTGGGAATCTAACAGAGCTCACCGGGTATGATAACTATACATGAGAAATGTATAGTCCCTTTTCAGTCCTAGAGTGAAGAATACTTTAAAGTTTTGAGTGGTATTTTTCTATCCATTGGGGGATTTCAAACGGTTAACTAGTTCTGTTATTCAGCCAGAAAAGCAGCTGGATCATTTCAAATATTATTGGTGAGGAGACAGACAGACTGGAGAAATATTTTTAAGGTCAGATGTTACATCCTCTTGTAGAAAAGTCTCCAGCAAAATGACATTAACCAGTATTGCAGTAAGGTTACACACTGCCAACTGCGCACATTACTATTTACAGAGAGACAAGTCTGTTCCTGTAAACTGTTGACCTACGCAGAAAGACAAAGCGCACAGCGCGGTGATGCACTGCACACCCCATTTGCTGAATGTTCCCTTCATGATCAGTTCTCCTGCTTGTTGCAAAAGTCAACATTTACTGCAATCGGTTAAGGTCTTGTCACATGGCAAAAAAATTACTATCCGACTTGCTATACTTGGAAGTTTCTCCAAATTAGGATAAAATTTATGCTTTGTGGATTGTGCACATGACAGTGGCATAACAACAGCGGCTGCGACCTCGGCCGGGCTTGTGCACTTCGGGGCCTGTCGAAGAAAGCAGAATCTTCAACTGGATGTTCATCCTCAGATGCACATCCAGTTGAAGTGTATTGAGCCAGGTCCGTGTGCAACAATACACGCTGCTAGCCAATCAGAGGCCAGCATCTGATGTCGGCACGTGACTTGGGGCGCATGGCAATGATGTGGAGTCCAGCTGCGTCTGGATTCATATCTCCCAGAAGGGTGCACTGAAGGAATTCACCACTAGAGGTCTCAATATACATTCACACACCTTCACCTATCCCTAAGACCACCAGAGGGAGCTGTATAGACATATAAAAGGAGGGTGAAGACAGGAAAGTTCAGTCAGATTTGAGAGACTGCAGTTCAGTCCATATATCAAAAAGATGGCTAGCACACAACCAATTGAGTGATGATACGGTGCAAGTGAAAAGGGATTAGGCTATCCCAAAATCTAAAGTCTATGAAGAATCACTGCACACGTTTAACTGCATATGTCATGCTTAAATTGAAAATTTTATTGCACACTTGATGTGAAAAAAAGAAAATAGCTATGAGACGACTGACTGACGTTTCGGCCAACGCAGTGGCCTTTATCAAATAGTCGCTGGAAAAGATAGAGAAATTTACAGTCAATTACGATATAAAATATATACAATATATACATAGGTGAAAATATACATCCATAGGAATTTGGCAACATGTTAATCACAGGGCAGCACGGTGGCTCAGTGGATAGCACTACAGCCTTGCAGCGCTGGAGTCCTAGGTTCGAATCCCACCTAGGACAACATCTGCAAGGAGTTTGTATGTTCTCCCCGTGTTTGCGTGGGTTTCCTCCGGGTACTCCGGTTTCCTCCCACACTCCAAAAACATACAGATAGGGAATCTAGATTGTGAGCCCCATCGGGGACAGCGACGATAATGTGTGCAAAACTGTAAAGCGCTGCGGAATATGTTAGCGCTATATAAAAATAAAGATTATTATTATTATTATTGGGTGATACTGTAGAACACGGAGAAATATCCCTCTAGGGTATCAAAACAAAGAGCATGAGGATGTTCTATTCAAAGCAATCGGTAGAGAGAGGTCACCATATAAGATACAATTTAAATAAGGGATGGACTCATCCAATGGCACACAACATGCAGAAAAAAGATAAACATGCAGAAAAAAGATAAACATGCAGAAAAAAGATAAACAGATAAACATTTCTCATTTTTCTTTTCACCCTCTTTATGGTCACCTTTTATTTTTTCCCCTCCCCTCCTTTTTTTGTTTGGACTCCTACCTTTTATAACCGTTGAAAATAATATGGACCTTAAACTTTATTGATATTTTACCGCAGATGTACCAAGATTTGTATTCAATATGTGACCTCTATTTACATGTCCATCATGTACTGGCTGTTCTACCTGAATTTGTGCCTTATATATTTAATCTTATATATCTTCTTTATACAACAGGACACAATATGATTATGCCGCTGATATATCACATATATTTATCACTCAGGGTCTCTTACCCTCATTTCTTACAATCCTCTACAGTCCCATACCTATATACATGCGATTAAAATGAATCCACACCGTCTATATGGCAGCCACATCACATGTCAGCAGCAGCTCCCACTGAATAAGTCCGAGCCTGGACCCAATGTGCATGCGCCAACCTCCTCACCTCATTTCCGGTCACATGACCGCCCGGCGCTCTCAAATGAGCGTCGGACGCCAGTGACCAGACACACCACCGCAGACCCGACTGGGGATTCCCTGCAGCTCCCACTGAACCACCGATGCTTGTAAGTCCAACATCTTGTACTTCAGCGCTCATTACTGGACCTTTATGCTCAGTACCTGATGTCTGCTTGGTCTTTCTTTACTTTAGAACCAAGCACACTGAATCACCAATACCTGTGAGTACTGCATAAAGCAGCATCCATTTGAGCATTGAACCCCTGCTTTCCACCATTGATTTACATTGCCATCCTTTTTCCCTTTTACAGCCCCTAAGTGTATGGGAACATATTTTTCAACAAATAAGATTTTGCTTGCTTTAGAACCAAGCACACTGAATCACCAATACCTGTGAGTACTATATTAAGCAGCATCCATTTGGGCATTTAACCCTTACTTTCCACCATTGATTTGAATTGCCATCCTTTTACAGCCCCTAAACTTATGGGAGCACATTTTGCAACAAGTAAGAGTTCCCCTTATATGTACACATACCTTCCAGTGACGGCTATATCCTCACCTCTCTTTTCCATATTCCCCAGCCCCCAGCACATAGCAGAATTAGCTATATGCACCACGGACTCCTAAGGATATGTGACAAAGGATCTATCTGGTATATTTATCTTCTTTTTCTCAAATAGCATATGCTATTTAGTTGTGCCCTCAAACAGAAGGGTGTTTGCCCAAACCATCAATACGTCAGATAGTTCATAATGTCTTTTAACATATTTTCCATCTTCACATGCAGGACATACCGCCTACGATTATTGAAAATAAGCACTTGAAAATAAGCACTTGATATATGCTATCCCGATACACCTATATCTAAAGGGTATGTTTATCTTTTTTCTGCATGTTGTGTGCCATTGGATGAGTCCATCCCTTATTTAAATTGTATCTTATATGGTGACCTCTCTCTACCGATTGCTTTGAATAGAACATCCCCATGCTCTTTGTTTTGATACCCTAGAGGGATATTTCTCCGTGTTCTACAGTATCATCCAATGATTAACATGTTGCCAAATTCCTATGGATGGATATTTTCACCTATGTATATATTGTATATATTTTATATTGTAATTGACTGTAAATTTCTCTATCTTTTCCAGCGACTATTTGATAAAGGCCACTGCGTTGGCCGAAACGTCAGTCAGTCGTCTCATAGCTATTTTCTTTTTTTCACATCAAGTGTGCAATAAAATTTTCAATTTAAGCATGACATATGCAGTTAAACGTGTGCAGTGATTCTTCATAGACTGCAGTTCAGTCCAGTCAGCTCAGAGCTCAGAGTTCAGATTAGAGAGACTGCAGAGCAGTTCAGTTCAACAAAGTGGAGGCTAGTAGAGTGGAGCTGAATCCATTCCAGTCTAGTCAGAGCTGAGACAAGTGAGTAGTCTGCAGACAGAGCAGACAAGTGGAGTTTGCAGCAAGGGACTCCAGAGCTCAAGTTGAGAGCCAGGAGCGTGCCAACGCTCAGAGAGCGGCGAAAAGGCGGCCCACCAACTGCCATTGTGTGTAATTGTGTGAGGGCCCGAGTAGGCCGAATGCGAGTGGAAAGAGAAGTGAAAAAGGCAGAGGAGCCTTCATAGCTCACCTCAACAAGTATTTACCGGACACCGGGGTCCGAGCCTATAGGGATCTCCACGACCCATTAGGAGAACACCAGAGTTCCTGGAGGACTGCAAGTTCCAGGAGTACCACAGAGCTGATACGTAGCAGGATCAGGAGGACGGAGTCCGGCAGGATCCTGCCATCAGGGGCCCTGTCCTTTCAGAAAAGGTCCAATCACAAGGTCAGCCAGGTGCAAGACGGAAACTAAGTTAGGCCCAGCTACATGCAGGCCAGGACTTCATTGCAGAAAGGCAAGGAACAGGAGGCCACACACCTACTCAGTGGGAGACTCTGAATGTGAACCCTTCACCCTACAGCGCTTCGGGATGTGCCTGCAACATCTTCAGTAAAGGTACCAAAGTGACTTGTGTGTGTGTCCTATATCTGACCCCTAACTGCCGGGTTCCCTTCTGTCCTGCATTCCTCCCATCTATCTGCCCTGAAGGACTCAGCCTCACCTGTGGGAGGCTTAACACCTATAGCTGCACAACACCAACCCTTCAGTGGATCTGCACTGCAGCGCTGGTCATCCTGACCAGGTACCACAGGTGACGTCATGAATCCCCATACCAATATTCAACTCCCTTGTAAATATCCCACATTGAAGGGTGAACGCCAGAGCCACGGACTGAGCTGTGTTGCCGTGACATCCCCCATAGAAGTCTATAGGCTCAGATCCGAGTTCCCATTGCTCTGGAGGGCGGCTCAATGACATCATGCACTCCCGTCTCTTGCACCCTGTAGTCAGCTGCTGGCTTCAGAAGAGAACGACACACGGCGGGGGAGCGGATGGGAGTTGCGTATAATTTTTTTTCTATACATTAAAGAACAGCAGCAGAAAGGGGACATATACTAGCTTGGAGGCCAGAATAAGGGACATATATCAGGATGGGCGCTATATATTCCAGGATGGAGGATATATATCAGGATGTCAGGATGGGGCAAATACAGCTCTGGCAAAAATTAAGAGACCACCACATCAAAACCCTGTCATGGGCAGCCCATTCTCCAGAATCGAACCCCATTGAAAACCTCTGGAATGTGATAAAGAGGAAGATCGATAGTCACAAGCCATCAAACAAAGTAATACTGCTTAAATTTTTGTGCCAGAAGCAGTGTGAAAGACTGGTGGCAAGCATGCCAAGACTCATGAAAGCGGTTTTTAAAAATCATGGTTATTCCACAAAATATTGATTTCAGAATTCTTCCTGAGTTAAAACATTAGTATTGTAGTTTCTAAATGATTATGTGATTGTTTTATTTGCATTATTTGAGGTCTGAAAGCACTGTTTTTTTTTTTTAATTTTGACCATTTTTCTATGTCAGAAAAAAAATACAAAATTTATTGCTTGGAAATTCGGTGACATGTTGTCAGAAGTTTATAGACTAAAAGAACAATTTACATTTTACTCAAAAATATACCTATAAAGAGAAAAATCAGACAAGCTGAAAATTTGAAAGTGGTCTCTTAATTTTTGCCAGAGCTGTATTTATTAGGATGGGGCCCAGGATAAGGGACATATAGTCCAGGATGAGGGATACATACCATGATGGGGCCCAGGATAAGGGGCATATACCAGGATGGGGGGGGAGTATGTATAACAGGATAACTGACATATTAGCAGGATGGGGGATATATCCAGGCAGCACGGTGGCTCAGTGGTTTGCACTGTTTCTTTGCAGCAATCTGGGTTTAAATACCACCAAGGGCAACATCTGTATGGAGTTTGTATGTTCTCTCCGTGTTTGTGTGGGCTTCCTCCAGGCTCTCTGGTTTCCTCCAAAAGATATACTGATAGGGAACACCATGACCACATCTAGCCTACTGACTGCGGTATTCCCAGTTTAATAATATGTAGATCACAGCACTTAATTATGCAGCACAGTACTATACCCTCCTCTATGTGCATGTATGTACGTCTACTGCGCAGAGCCATACATTACCCTCCATCCCAGAACAGGAGACAAATAACAGAAGTACGCTCTTAGGATAAATACAGAGTGTGATGATACCATATAAAGAACTACAATCCCCTGCACGGTGATGTATTACAGCCAGTAGATACAGTAGCTATTTTTAGTGGTTGCACCGCTGGTCCAGAGAACACAGGTCTTCCATCACGCACAGAATAGCAAAACAAAGCTATAGTTACAAAACACATAGACCGGAGAACACATAAGCCAGAGAAACATAGGTTAGCAGCTGTGATCTTACTGTTTTCGAAAACATCCATTATTTTTGCAGTTCTGTAGTATGTCCAGTATGGAAAAAAAAGAAAAAATATATTTATAACAGATCTGTAATCTTGTGTCAAGAATCTTAGTAAAGTTGGAGATGACCACTGTGGCTTTTATCACAACTCCCTAAAAGTTCTAAATAAGTCTGTGTGATGTCATGTTAAAAATACAATATAACCCCTTAAGAGGCTATCCAGGATTGTATTGTTTTCTTATAAAAAGCCAAAAAACTAACAGGCAGCTAACTGCCTGCCTGTTCTATCCAGCGCTGGCTCAGAGCAGGTGCCCCTGCTGCCAGAAATTCAGCTGCTCCATGTCAGCAAAGCAGCTCTTCCTCTTCCAGGCTGCTCTGTTGACAGGGTGTAATTGCAGCAGTTAGGAAGTGGGGAACCGGCTATTAATTAGCATGACATCAGCAAGCTATATATTCAAACCCAGACTTGTCCATCACATTGCCAGATAGAGAAGCTGATAAGAGTCCACAGAACAAGTTTCCAGTGGTTCAGAGTTCAATGGCAGTGTGATTTATACCACGCCATTCAATGCTTAGCTTGGTGATGTAAGGCTTGCATTTAGTTGCTTTTCCTTTGAAGCTCCCAATGCAGTTTTTGATGCTGATGTTAATCAGAGGAGATTTGGACTCTGCAGTTATTGAGTCAGCGGAGCACTGACTTCTGCACTATGCTTCAGAAATAAGGAACGCACCCTGTAACTTTATGTGGCCTGCCACTTCATGACTCTTTTCCTGTGTTACTAAAAGCTTTAATACCACTCACAATTGATCATTGAATATTTAGGAAGGAAAAAAAATCATGAACTGACTTGTTACAATGCTCAGTATTACAGGACCACGCTTGAATTCAAGGAGATCATTAGAATGAGCTGTTCTTTCTCAAAATGCTTGTAAAGGCAGACTGCGTTTGATTCACTTATGGCAACGGCTCTGAATGAAAAACCTGAATTCAAAGACGTGTCCCAATAATTTTGTCCTTATTGAATGTGTTTTAAGGTGCTTTTAAAGACTAACACTCAGATTCTGACATACATAGAGGTTTAAGGATTTAATATTTCAGTACAATGCTTCATATATAGAGAAGGGTCTGTGATTGGGTCCCCAAAAGTTCTGGAGGTCTTCAATGTTGCTTTCAATACAACAGATACTTATATGAGTGGCTGCCACATAATGCTTCCACTGTGCATTCCTTTTTGATAACTGAAAATTGATGGACCTAAGGGCCCCATCACACATAGCGACACACCCGTGATCCCGACAACGATATGCACTTGTCAGGATCGCTGGTGTGTCGCTACATGATCGCTGCTGAGCTGCCAAACAGGCAGCTCAGGCAGCGATCAGGACAGCGACACTGCGGGTAACGTCACTTAGTAATCCGCAGTGTACGTTGGATACCAGCCCGCTGGTGCAGGGAGCTGGTAACCAAGGTACACATCGGGTTTCCTGGCGCCTGGAAACCCGATGTGTACCTTGGTTACCAGCTGATCGCAGGTCTTCTGCCTGCCACACGCAGCGATGCGTGCTAGCCAGCGGGAGACAACGATCAAAAAAATGTCCTGGCCTTTGGACAACGATCAGCGATACCCAGCAGGGGGCTGGTCACTGATCAGTGTCACACACAGCGATATCGCAGGGGAGATCGCTGTTGCGTCACAAAACTAGTGACTTAGCAGCGATCTCGCTAGCGAGATAGCTGTGTGTGACGGGGGCTTAACAGACATGTCAGTCTGAGCTGGAGATGGCTGTGCTAATTAACTTCTAGAATGTTCTTCCTGATGTCTTTTTGAGATGTCTTTTAAATTGAGTTTGGCAGTTCTTTTTACACATTAAATTAATAACAACTTTGGTTATGGACTAAAAAACAGAAGAGTTTAATAACCAAGAATTCAAAATTGTAATCCATATGTCAATAAGGTAAGTACCCAGTGGGCAGTCCTGAGCCCTGCATGTGTTTAGGCTCTCCTCTGTAACCTCTGCCCCATGACACACCCTTGGTCTTGATTGATTGCCCAGTGTTCTTCCATATCACTCTCTTCATTGCTGAAATCTCCCACAGAGCTATTATTGGTTTAATGGGCAGAAATTTGACATACTCGGTTTAAATGTGTAATCAGAAAATGACCTATTGCTTAAATCAGGTTTTTGTGTTATATGTACTTTTGGCAATTTTTTTTCATATCACATTTATTAGAATTATAAATTTGCGATCTTTAGGAATGAGCGAACGTACTCAGTGATGTTCAATGTAAAACTCTAATCCTCGCCCCGCATCTTTGGCGCCTGTTACGTAGCCAATAAGCATACGGAGATTGCCTGTGAGTCACTGTAATGCTGTAACCATCTTGATTGTGGCATTACTGTGATTGGCTGGCAGTGTAACATCATTAGAGATTATAAAAGAACAGGCACAGCCCAGCTCGGCACACTGACTCCATTGCACATCTCTGTAACGCTTTCTATTAGGGCCCCGTCTCACATAGCAACGCACCAGCGATCCCGGCAACGATATGAACTTGTCAGGATCGCTGGTGTGTCGCTACATGATCGCTGCTGAGCTGCCAAACAGGCAGCGATCAGGACAGCGACACTGCGGGTAACGTCGCTTAGTTACCCGCAGTGTACGTTGGATACCAGCCCGCTGATGCAGGTAACTGGTAACCAAGGTACACATCTTGTTTCCTGGAGCTGCGCGGTGCCTGGAAACACGATGTGTACCTTGGTTACCAGCTGATCGCTGGTCTCCTGCCTGCCACATGCAGCGATGCATGCTGGCCAGCGGGAGACCAGCAATCAAAAAAAGTCCAGGCATTTCTGACATGACCAGGTATTCACAGCAGGGGCCTGATCGCTGGTACGTGTCAGGCATAGCGAGATCGCTGCTGTGATCGCTGTTGCGTCACAAAACTTGTGAGTGACTCAGCAGCGATCTCACTAGCGATCTCGCTTTGTGAGACTGGGCCCTTAGAGGGAGAGAGTTCTTGTCTAGGCATGTGTGTACACAGTATAATGAATCAGAGGCCTGTAGTCTTGATACTAGTGCTGAAGCTGAGCCATCATACTAGCCTTTCTAAGGACTAATCGTTTGCTGTTTGTATCACATACAATCTGAATGTAGCCTTGAGAGGGAGAAAGAGTCGTAGGAGCAGGGATAGTGACAGAATCCAGTCTGTAGACAGGGATTATAACTGCAACTTTTTTGTGGGGGCTGAAAAAATTGAATATATTTTGATCTATCAAATATTACATGCTTTGTGGTCCTTTTTGCAGTATGTAAAACACCCAAAAATCGTTGAAACATTTTCCTCAGGTATATTTCTCAACCATACACAATTTCGTAGTGTAGAGTACATTTCTGTCATCTCTAAAACTGAAAAAAAAACTTTAAAAAATTTGGTAGGCTTCAATTTCTCAGCCATACAGTGTAACATTGTCTATGAACATTTCTGTGATCTCTAGAACAGAGAAAAGCTTTTTAAAATTTTGTGAGCTTTTATTTCTCAGTCATATAGTGTAACCTGGTCTGTGAGCATTTCTATGATCTCTAAAAAAGAAAAAGCTTTTCAAAATTTTGCAGGCTTCCATTTGTCAGCCATACAGTCTTACATGTTCTGTGTACATTTGTGTGATCTATAAAAGTGAAAAAGCGCATTTAAACATTTTTCTGGATTGAACTTGATTGTCACCCATACACTTTTGCGTTCTTTCTGTTACATTACGATGGAGTAAACTCACAAAAAATGCTTTGATTGCTGCAGGTGACCAATTTTTTTTCTTTTATTAAAAATAAACTTGGTTTTAAGAGACCTAGCAATTACAAAATATGTAAGGAGTACATTAAGGGTGAAAGTGCTGATGATTCTGCATGCAGATGCTGGGGATGTGGTGCAGGTGTGACTACACCTGTTGCTGGAGAACAAGAAATACACCTATCTACGACTAGATGTCATTGACACTCAGTCTATCGTTTCCATTGATAGATAATTGATGCTGGCCGTCTTGCACAAAACAAAGCAGGGGGTCTCAGCTCTGCTCCTCCTTGCCTTCATTAACACGTGGCCTCTAATTCTCTGGCATATGTGTTATGATTTGGTAGCTGAGGAGAGCAGGCAAAAAAGGCAATACACCAGAGAGGTTGGAATCTACTGGATTGCAGTACCCTGACTAACCACCACAACTAAAGGCAGCCGTGGAGCGTACCTACGTTGGTCCTAGACACCTCGGCACAGCCTGAGAAGCTAACTACACCTAAAGATAGAAAGAGGAAAACTATCTGCCCCGGAGCAGATCCCCAAAGAACATAGGAAGCCCCCAAACATGTAATGGCGGTTAGACAAGAGGAAATACAGACACAGACAGAAAATAGTATGAGCAAATGTTGGGGCCCAATCTTCCTAGAAAGAAAAGGATAGGAAGGACACTTACTGCAATCCAAAAAACCCTAAAAAAAATACCAACTCACTAATTGCAAAAACACCTGAGATCACACGACCTCTACCACCTAAATTAGTTCACTGGTGTAACAAAACTAAGCAGCAGCCACTGAAAAAACTGGAAAAGGCAAATGAACAAATAACAGTGGCTCAGATAAACTGAGAGAAGCACAAGCCCCCAGAGGGGACCTGGCTGACCTCCACAGAAGTGCAGGACAAAATGCAAAAAGAAAGCACAAAAATAAAAGCAAAAAATATCTTATCTGTTAGCAGAAGATGCAGGCAAGACACAGCAAGCTTCCAAGTGAACCAGGAACCAAAGTTGAGACAAGAACAATTGATCACCGGCAACCCTGATGGGAGGGAACCTCCCTTATATAAGACCAGTCTGTAACACCTGATTGCCAATCTTCACAATCTTCATTGAATAGTTCAGTACTGTTTGTAACCACCAGAGGGAGCTTCTGCTCAGAATTCATTTCTAAGACATTCACAACACATATGGTAAAGTTCTATTCTTTTGGGAATTGTGTACCTATCCCAAGGGTGAGGGCCACATCCCTGCTGTGGAAGGGAAATCTCTGGATAAACTATGGGGACTGAATTAATAAATCTAAAATGGAGTCTCCTTCGTCCCTCACACCTCTCCTCTTTAGAGGGCGCTAGGGGATATCACATTCCTGTGTTCCCACACACGCCCTTCCGCAACCTCGCCTTATGCACCCAGGGTTGGTCACAGTACCTCCTCTCCAGCCGCACTTTACCACAGCATTCAACATTTACACCAGGTAAAAAATTATTTTACAAAACATTTCACAAAATGAACTCCTTTTTCCTAATTTCTTTTTGTTGTGTTGCTGTACATTGTGTATTTTGAATAAGCTGCAATAAGGGCTTTTGTCTGATATTTCTGATATTTCAGTCACTTTCACTTTATATTATATTGCATGGCACTTTGGTAGCACATATACATTTGGGTGTATATATTCAGTTCCCCTTTTGTAAGCTATATTCTTTCAAACACCTTTGGTCTGGTTTGCAGACATATTTACTTTCCAGGATTTACTGTGCCCTTCCTTGTTTTTTTTGGAGGTTTCCTTTCCATCCTTCCCCAGTCTTCTTAAACCCATTTTAACATTTTCTGTATTCAATAAAAATAAAATCATTTTAATTTACTCTCCTTTTCCAGTCACTTTGTAATGCCACGGCAGATTATGTGTCTACATAGGATAAGTAGTCACCGGAGAGGCTGCCCTGTCACATACTGGTTATCGAGGCACAATGCAGTGAGGGTGGTATATATATCACCAGTCCCAGGCCGGGAATATATATATATAAACCTCCAGTCCATCACCACCAGTATCCCCCAATAACACCAGAACAGTATGCTGCCACCAGTTCCTTTTTATATATTACCCCGATCCATTAACAAGCTTATATCGGGTCAGAAACCAACCCCAGGTAGCGTATAAGTACTAGCTGGACTCACGGACGTGGGAAATCAGGTTTCGAGATAAAAAAGCAGCCCATGATTGATATTTTAATTGCCGAATGGCGCACTAGATGCTACAAATATACATAGCGTAATATACAGATATTACAGCCAGAAGTACAGATAAAATTAGGGTACAGATTGGGGATAGCAGTTAGCTGTATATGTCACGTTACCGTTTTTTATAACTTGTGGAAGGTGGGAAGCTCTCGTATCCACAGGCACCTTCTTAGTCTCTTGTCCGTCTCCACGTGTGACGTGATGCGGCTTCTATGGCAGAACAATAACAAAGGCTAAAGGTGTGTAGTTAGCTTTTAACCCCTAGCTCGCCAGTCCCATATTTGCCACTGCCCCTATGGGTTGGGCTGAATTCTCCTCCCTTGACCTCCTAGATTAAATAATTTCCAATATCTAGGATGGGTTATAACTTCTTCGCGGGAGGTCCAAACGGGACGACTGACTTCTCAATGGGTTTGTTGGGGCTAGACCGATATGGAAAGTCCAAGCTTGGGTCGGATAAGTGGTTCTGGAGAGCCAGTCTTGATAGCTCGGTATTCGGGACTGCTAGAGAGAGATGAGATGCAGGGGTGCATGCGGATGGCTCCCAGGGTTCTGGTGCTATATTTGACTTAACTCTGAGATTCACGGTACTCTCATAATTCATCTCTAGATGTCGGTGATACTTGTTCTAGAGTTTCCATTGATAGATAATTGATGTTGGCCGCCTTGCACAATAGACAGCAGGGGGTCTCAGCTCTGCTCCTCCTTGCCTTCATTAACAAGTGACCTCTAAAGTCCCCGTCACACACAACGATCTCGCTAGCGAGATTGCTGCTGAGACACTAGTTTTGTGACGCAACAGCGATCTCCCCAGTGATATCGCTGTGTGACATTCAGCGACGATCAGCCCCCCTGCTGGGTATCGCTGATCGTCGCTGAATGTCCTGGCCATTTTTTTGATCGTTGGTCTCCTGCTGGCCAGCACGCGTCGCTGCGTGTGGCAGGCAGGAGACCAGCGATCACCGGTTAACCAAGGTACTGCGCAGCGCCTGGAAACCCGATGTGTACCTTGGTTACCAGCTCCCTGCACCAGCGGGCTGGTATCCAACGTACACTGCGGGTAACTAAGCGACGTTACCCGCAGTGTCACTGTCCTGATCGCTGCCTGAGCTGCCTGTTTGGCAGCTCACCAGCGATCCTGACAAGTGCATATCGTTGTCGGGATCGCTGGTGTGTCTCTATGTGTGACGGGGCCCTAATTCTCCGGCATATGGTAAAGTCCTGTTTTTTTTTTAGCAATTATGTACTTATCCCAAGGATTGGGGCCACATCCTTGCTGTGGAAGGGAGATCTCTGGATAATCTATGGGGCCTGAATTACTAAGTCCAAAATAGAGTCTGGGAAACGGCAAATTTGGGATAAGTAGGAAGATGATGATGAGACACAGTTGACGCTAAGTCTTGTTAAGTCACGAAGTCAGGAGTGCGGTGTGTGAAGACGAGGTGGTGGATGACGAAGTCACCGATCCAACTTAGGAAACTGGCATGCAGCGCTGAGGAGGTGAGATCGGCAGCACCGAAATAGACAGGAAGAGGCAGTGGGGTGTCCAGAGAAATAAGGCAGGAAACTTCCGCAGAGCACAGACACTTGTGCATTTCTCCATCAATTAGTTAGGTGTTCCCCAGTTTTGGAGTCTTTAAAGAGAGTTCTGAGATTAACAAAATGGCCATTTGCAAACTGTGATATGCCAAGGTCATCACGGGCATGACCACTAAGAACCTAATCACCAACAGCATGATCAGGCACATGTCATCTAAGCATCCGTGGGCCAAATGCCTGGGTCCACAACTGGTACCATCAGGTGACACCACTGCCTCTTTCCCTGTGCTAGGTGCTTTCCAATCCCCTGTGCAAAGCACCGGCGCAGATGCCTCCTGCCCTGCACCTATCCTTGCACATTCTGACTTACCATCATCAGGTACTTCCAAATCTTTGTCCCAGCACAGCATTCATTATTCCATACCCCAGGCCTTGGAACGAAAAAAAGTTCCCAGCCTCCCACAGGCCCAAATGCTAAACAGGCACATTTCCAGGCTACTTGCCATGGAAATGTTGCTATTTAGTCTGGTAGGCACAGAGGATTTCCGTCGACTCATGATGGCAGCATTCCCTCGGTACTCGGTCCACAGCCGCCAATTTTCCTCTGGGTGTGGCGACCCCGCCTTTTACCAGCACATGCCCAGGAACATCACCTGTGGCCTTACTGGTATTGTTCACATAACGACCGATACAAGGACAAGCGCTTGTTGCCAGGGACGGCACATTTCCCTGATGGCACACTGGGTGAACGTTGTGGAGGCTGAGGTCGGGTCACACCCTGGCACGGCACATGTGCCCTACACCGAAGATTGCTGACCCTACTTCTATCTGGGTTTCCTACACCTCCTACAGAAGTTCCTGCTCCTCCTCATCCTCCATCTCCGATATGGTATCTTAGAGCATTTCATCCACATCAGCGGAAGTAAACATAAATTGATGTTTTAAATTCAAAAATAGGAAACTTCAGTTTATTTTATGATGGAATCAAAAAATGGCAAAAATTAGTGACTCAGATGCACCATGTATTAGACATAAAGGAGGGCCTCATACACATTCTGTTTAAATTGTCATGTATTAGTACTCCTAGACCCAAAAAGGCTATGCACTTTTGAGGGTTAAATACCAAGGAAATGTGCTCCAGACCACGGAATAATCTATGGGTGAGCAATAGAATACCGATAAGGGTATGTGCACATGTTGAGTAAAATTTCTGCCTCATTTCTGCATCTCTTGGCAGGAAAAGCACAGCTGCAAGCACAAGCGTTTTTGGTGCATTTTTGCTGCGTTTTTAGTTGATTTGAGTAAAGTCAATGGTGAAAAAAGTAGGGCAAAAACGCACAGAGAACTGACATGCTGCAGGTTATTTTCTGTATCAAATCTGCAAATCAAAAATACTTAACATGTGCATGACACTTAAAATGCAGTGTGGAATATTTTATTGTCACTCCTTAAAGTGAAGTAAAAGTGTGACACCATTGTTCTCAGCAGCGATCTGGGAATCTTAGATGCTTCCAGGGGTCTTTCTCATATTGTTCACCTTTCATTCAGCACTTACCCTTTGTAGGGTCTGACGGAAAAAAAACTTGGCTTTCCAATTGACTCTCAATATACTCATTACTCGAAATGAGCATGTGAGCATTAGGAATTGCTCGTTTCGAGCAACGAGAACCAGAGCATTTTAATGCTCGCTCATCTCTAGTACTCGTCAGTTTTTAGACTTGCTATTTTAAACTCAAACTTCCTGTTGTTTCATTTAGAATTTATAGAAGGTTCATTATCATCAGAGACAGGATTACAATGACAGTGACACCTCCTTCCGCTGATAATACTTTTCCCAGTAGGCGATGTCACTGCTCTCGCTAATCTATATCTTTTCACAATGAACTTTGCATAGGCACATGCATTGTTACACATGTGGATTATCTGAAAGAACAAGAATTAGGAGTCTCAACAAGCCCCAGTAACCTGTGTGGAAATAGCAAGACTTCAATATTTTTCACATATGTAGTAATTTTTTATGTTAAAGGCGGTGATATGGAAAAAAGAAACATTGCCACTTTTTGTAAAGTTAACCTAACAGCTGATACATGCTGCCCCATCCATACGCTGACAGGCACGTCACCAGCGACTTCTTCCCACCCACTGCCCTGGATTCACAGGCCTCTGCCTATTGTGCACATAGCCAGATACCTGGCAATCCAGGGCAGTGGGCTAGGAGTATTTTCTGGGAACTCTTATGTCCAACTAGTGCACAGTGCTTCTTGGTCCCCGGCAGCTATCAATGTATTTTTTTTCTGAAACGCGGCAGCAATTCATAGTCAAACATACCTGGCTCAGATCATGTAGCCAATACCTGATACATGCTACCCATGGATTGGGCAGTATCAGCTGTCAGGTTCTCCTTATATACATTTAACACAAAAACCTGATTTAAACAATAAGTTACTTTCTTATGACACAATCCCTGGAAATGGCAGCTCAGCTCTTGTAGTTGAACATTGTTTTGCACACATATATAAGTAACGTGGGGCAGGGAGATAGCCGTGGGTAAGGTACTAGTGCTTCACGCCCCAGCACGCTACTTCAAAATGGGGGTCCTAGCTGGGTGTGTGGACTTTAACTGTGGGTGACTTCGACTGGCCAGGACCAGATGTTGTGGAGTTCAATGAGGGAGACCACCATTCAAAAATAAACTTTTACTGAACAATAAAGTGAGGAGGAGTATGTACAGTGGATAGCGAGTAGAAAACTACATAGACATTTTTCTTAATACATATGACATTTTCATACACATTCAGTTCCATCCTGAGCTTTCTCTTTCTGTCCATTAGCCTCTCTCTGTGGGTTCACCATCACTCAGCACAATACTTCGGGAGCTTCCCTAGTCCAAACAGCATTACTAACCAGTAAGCCAGAGTCCTGTTTCTCAACCCATGGTTCCATGCATTTTTCCCATTAGGTGTGCTATTTATGCCACCATGGCCATTACTTAGCTTCTCTGCTCGCCAATGCCTTGGAACTACAACATGTGGCACTTTTTCTTCGTCCCACTCTCCTTCTCAGTGCTGCTCCTTCACTTGACTGTCACATAACTCCCCACCATCCAGCTAGGCTTCCTGCCCCTGACGTCGTCTTCAGAGAATCACTCACTATTTCTAACACTTTTTCTTGTCCCCACACTGGATCATGCTTTCCGTTGCTTCAGTCTCCATTCACTTTAGGGACACCCAATTCATGTGGCTCTGCTGACTAATTAGACGAAAGGTCTGCTCTAGCTGCATGCTATGCTCTATCTGCCTTCCTGACAGGAAATTTCTTCTGTCCCTTCACTTTAGTCCCTCCTACTCTGGGCTAGTCCCAACCATTAACTCTACCTGTTGCTATCAGCTATCTGTGGCTAGGCAGAACACAACTTTACTGCGAATAACGCACATCACTAAACTCATTGCACATCCAAAACATTGTAACAATATATGTGTCTTCAAGAGTAATTTGGACAGTTCTAATAGTTTCAGCAATAAAATAATATAAAAACGGACATTATATAAGATGGACAGAACATTTTTCTTTCAAGTGCTTCCCTCCATATATGTTTCAGCTCTCTGGCAGTCATGTTTGCTTTTCTCCAGTCAGCACACAGATACTAGCCCTTGTTTTCTGGTGGTTCTTGGTCCCTCAGTGTAAAAACTGCACCACTATACTGATAAGACGACTGCATCTTCTTTACTGTGTAAAGAAAAGTCCTGAAGAAATTGAAGCTTTTTACTGTAAACATCTTTGGAGACATGAGAAGAGAAAATGAAGGTGACTGGGTTGGACAGATTCCAAAGTACAGGCAGCTATCCTCATCAATCTCGGGGAGAAATATATGAGCAGACTCTTCGTAGTCTTCTGCTGCAGATGAAGATCTTTCAGAATGGAGAAGCTGTTCAGAAGAATATTGATTAGACAGCCTGATTTCACAAAACAACTAAATTAGAGATTGCCAGAGCTGTGTATGGATCTATTTTTTCCCAGCTTCATAGATGGACTGTGCTCTGAGGAATTCAGCTGGTGGAGACACCCTGGATGCTCACTACACATATTTCTTATCTCGTTGTTGATAAAAGGTTTAATTCATCTCAAGAGTCATAAGAAATACACTTCAAAAGAAAAGGACCTCTGGATTTAGGTGGACACGAAACTAAGATCAATATCGCAGCACAAGATGTCAATTTCCCTTTTCTAAGTTTCATTATGTTGCAGTCAACAAGAGTTATCAAGTTAGTGTTGCAACAAAGTAGCAGTACCTAGTGATAAAGAATACAGGTCCTTCTCAAAAAATTAGCATATAGTGCTAAATTTCATTATTTTCCATAATGTAATGATTACAATTAAACTTTCATATATTTCAGATTCATTACACACCAACTGAAATTTGTCAGGTCTTTTATTGTTTTAATACTGATGATTTTGGCATACAACTCCTGATAACCCAAAAAACCTGTCTCAAAAAATTAGCATATTTCAACCATCCAATAAAATAAAAGTGTTTTTTAAAAACAAACAAAACATGGCCATCTAAACACACTACGTGACAGAATATGGACTGATCTAGCAATGTCTCACAAGGTCTTTAGTTCCCTGAAATTGAGAAGATAGAATATATTTGAGTGGAATTGAAATCTCAAATTTTACAAGAAATACTACAGATGAGCGAGCACTGAAATGCTCGGATGCTCGTTACTCAAACAGAGCAATTTCTAATGCTTGGATGTTCGTTTAGTAACG
The DNA here is from genome assembly GCA_009801035.1 of Oophaga pumilio. Lineage (NCBI taxonomy): Eukaryota > Metazoa > Chordata > Amphibia > Anura > Dendrobatidae > Oophaga > Oophaga pumilio. Next base: position 18,805 of record VIAB01006581.1, read on the forward strand.
AGTATAGTGGGAGTCAATGTGAAATTCGAGCATTTTTCTTGCAAATCCTACAAGGAGGTCGGGGGGGGGGCGTGAAAATGTTGAAATGAATGTAAAAAGTGCTGAATGGAATGTGAACAGCATGGGGAAGACACCTGGAAGCATCTCGGATTCCCAGATCGCTGCTGAGAACAATGGTGTCACACTTTAAATCTACTTTAAGGACTGACAATAAAACGTTCAAAATCGATGAGAAATTGAAGTTTACAGGAAAAAAAATGTTAAGAAACATTTTTTCCCATATAATGACTTTTATACTAGGCAAAATTTAAAACGGATTAAAAAAATTATAATTGAAGTAAAACAAAAATTAATTTTTTACTTACAAATTGGAAATTTCACTGTAATTTATGAAAGAAGAAAGAAAAAAAATTAGAGACTCAGATATACCCTGTATCAGACAAAGGAGGTTCTCATACACATTCTGTTCAAATTGTCATGCAGTGGTAATCCTAGACTCAAAAAGGCTATGCACTAAGTGCAAAGCCTGACAAAAATTACAAGCATGGTCATCAATACACTGTTCAAGGTACCAACTGTGGGGCCTAATTCAAATGTATTGAACAAAGTGTAGTTGTGGTACTCCTTCACTCATAAAAGCTCTGTACACAGTGCAAAGCCTGCCAATAATTAAAAGCAGGGTCATCCATACACTCTTGAAGGAACCAACTGGACTGCCTCATAAAAAATTAAGAAACTGTAGTTGTAGTTCTACACTGATAAAGGCATTTCACAATGTTCACCCAGTGGGCCATAAGGAAAATGTACTGTCCCTGGCCACAAGTGCTTATCCACATGTCGGTCGTTAATTGGACAATCCCAGTCCCACATTGGTAAGGTCACAGGTGATTTTATTTGACACTTGCTGGAATAAGGTGGAGATACCACAACGGGCACAGGACTACTTCACCGCATCAATGGGAGAATGGATGGAGCCATGTACCATAAAATCCTGAGTGACAACCTCCTTCCCTCCGCCAGGACATTTAAAATGGGTCATGACTGGGTCTTTCAGCAAGACAATGACCCAAAACATACAGCCAAGGCAACAAAGGAGTGTCTCAAAAAGAAGGACATTAAGGTCATGGAGTGGCCTAGCCAGTCTCCAAACCTTAATCCCATAGAAAACTTACGGAGGGAGTTGAAGCTCCAAGCTGCCAAGCGACAGCCTCAAAATCTTAATGATTTAGAGATGATCTTCAAAGCGGAGTGGACCAAAATTCATCCTGACATGTGCGCAAACCTCATCATCAACTACAAAAAAAGTCTGACTGCTGTGCTGGGCAACAAGGGTTTTGCCACCAAGTACTAAGTCTTGTTTGCCAGAGAGATCAAATACTTATTTCTCACTGCAAAATGCAAATAAATTTATATAATTTGTACCATGTGATTTTCTGGATTTTATTTTTGATATTCTATCTCTCACTGTTAAAATTAACCTACGCTTAAAATTATAGACTATTCATGTCTTTGTCAGTGGGCAAACTTACAAAATCAGCAAGGGATCAAATAATTATTTCCTTCACTGTATGACAATAGTCAATTTTTGGAGCAAAAATATTTTATGAACTGTACCCGGCCAAGCTGTATTTAAAAATTTTAACCCACCGTAATTTTACATAAAGCACGCTAAACTGTATGGATGACTAATTGAATCCAGAAAAAAATTTGAACATAAGTATTTTGAACGTGTAGTTGATATACTTCTACACTCAAACGATTTGCAGAAAGTGCAAAGCCAAGAATAAATTATTAGGAGGGTAATATAGTAATCCTCTTCAGGTGTCCTCTTCTTCTTCTACTTCCTCGGGAGGCTGAGGGGACTACCTCCACCTGCTTCCTGGAGCCCAATTCCAAGGTGTCTGGGCTGTAAGTGACCTGGCTTCAGGTAGTGTTGGAGCCCCCGAAATGTAGAAATTGGAGACAGCCCCCTGTGTCACCTGCAGCATCGCAGTACGATCTCTAGAGGGTGGTAGCCCCATCTTGACCTGCCTTGAGGAGCCTCTTCCCAGGCCCATTCATTTCTCAAGAAGGGTCCATCCTGCTCCCTTCCTTCTTGGATCACACTCACCGCATACCAGCGATATTATGGATGGATCCCCATCACTGCTGCTTGTCATACGTAACGACCTCTTCCTGGGAGGCCCTGATCTTGGCTTTCCTACTTCTCTCTTCTGACCAGCCTAGGTTTCACAGTCCACTTACCAGGTCCTGGATCATGGCTCTCCAATCCGCAAGAAACCCAGTAGTTAAGACTGCGGCCTGCGTTCGTGCCTTTATAGTCTTGGCAAAGTGGCCAGTTCCAGACCACAGGCTTCTGCCACTTCCTCTGGCTCCGATATTCCTCTGGTAATGACCTCAGGAGACTCGCGTGATTCTGCCATCTTTGTCACCCACAAAGCACGTAATACTCTATGGATGAGGAATTGAATATAGAGAAGTTTTTCAACGCTTTTTTGAACTGTTATATAACATCAAAATGTACCACAGAGCATGTAATAGTATATGGATGAGTAACTGAATACAGAAAAATGTTTCAACGCTTTTTGGGAGTGTTATATAACAACGAAATGTACCACAGAGCACAAAATACTTTATGAATGACAACATAGTCAATTTTTTCACCCCCCCAGAAAAATGTGGTCAACTGCTGCAGCTATATATTTACCAATGAACTGCAAAGCCCTAATCCCTGCCTAGAGACTATATTCAGGCACTCTCCCTGCTCCTGCAACTCTCTCTCCCTCCCTAGGCTAAATGCAAAATGTAACTGATACAAACAGCAAAGCAAAAAATTAGCCCTTACAAGGACTGCTAGTATGATGGTTTAGCTTCAGCAACAGTATGAACACTACAGAACTCTCATTCGTAAAACTTTACACATACACGCCTGGCACATGCCTGGACAAGCACTCACTCCCTCCAATAAGAACTGTCACAGATCTGTGCAATCGTGTCATTGAGTCGAGAGCGGCGGCGATTCTTTTAAAACCTCTGATGAGTCAATCACAGTATTGCCACTACCAAGATGGCTATGGCATTACAGTGACTCGCAGGCAATCCCCGCAAGCTTATTGGCTATGTTACAGGCACCAAACATGTGGGGCAAGGACTGGAGTTTGAAATCGAGCACCTGTTAATGCTCGTCGAGTGCCAAGCACATGCAAGTACCCAGGTACTTGATTGATATCTGAGTATCACCGAGCACGTTCATTTATCCCTAAAAAAATGCAGATTTTTAGTAATTCTCTTCCGCCATTGGTCACCATTTTTGGGATCTGTAAAGGGCTAAGAAAAGGTTAAAAAATAAAAATGTGATTAGACTCAGCTTACCGCTCAGCTCTCTGTCCTTTCCACCGCCACTCGTCCTGCACTCGTTGCATCTTCTGATCACCACCATGAACACTAAAATCCATGGACCTATCACGCTAAGCCAAGATTTCCAGCTGTGATGAGGCCCGGGATGGTTTAGCGCAGGTGCGTGTATGGTCACGATGCACACTGTAACACCATGATGTGACATTTTTCATCAGACCTGGAATTTTAGTGAGGGCGGCAGTTATAACAAAGTGCAGCAAAGACCGGACAGGTGATGGCAAGGAGCAGAGAGGCTGGGAGGTGAGCGATAAGGCGTGTATAAGGATTTTTTTAATTTTTTTACATCTTACATTCATTATGCTATGGGGTCTTTCCACACAGAGGTTACAGTAGGTCTTTAATTAAAAATAAAAAATTACTTGAATTTTGAATGCTCCCTAGTTTTATCGTTTCAGTGGTCCCTGACAAACTTGCAGTGATGTTATCCTGTCCATCATTCATGTGACTGCTGCAGTCAATCACTAGCCTCAGTGGTGATGTTTCCTTGTATGACACCTGTCAGCTGAGACCAGTGATTAGCTGCAGTGATCATGTGAATGCTAGCTGGAACATACCGGTGGGGACCTTAAAAGGAGTGGTGCTGGAGCAGGGGTAAGTCATGGTTATTTGTTTATTTTATAATATTCCTTAATTTCTGGCAACTTTTGAAAAATCACAGGGTCACAGAGCAGAGACCTGTATAGGAAGGGAGAGTAAAAGGAGTAAGTGGCTTATCAGAGGAGTAAGGAGAAGTCTACTTTTAGTACTAAAGTGGAATGGTCTGTTTTGGTAGGGGAGGTTAGGGTGGCAGGTACTAATGCTCTTTTTTATAATTACAGTATACATGACAGAATTCAGTAAGGGGCACATTGGAGGTATGAAGTTCCAAATATGGTTTTGCGTTGGGAAATAAATGGATGTGTAAAAAAGAAGCCAGAAATATCTAGTGGAGCAGACTTCTTAAATGCATACTGTTGATAAAATACATGCACGCACATCATGGTATCAGTACTCTGGTTGTCGGGTATATAATTTTAACAATGATTTTCGCAATTATTGAATTCTGTGGCTAAATATTTTCGTGTCACGCAGAGCCAAGTTTCCTTGTGTTGATTTAATAGGGGATTTGAGGAGGATGTTTTTCGGCTGAGCACTGTCTGCTGTGCTTTAGCTATATTTTAGCATATAGCCACTGTCTGCACAGGAGAAAAAGGAAAAGGAAACGCTGCACCATTTACAATACATCTCCAATTCATCTTTAGACGTCAGAACTTGCTTTTAGCATTTTCTTTAAAAAACAAACAAGATTGTTTTAATGTGCAGAGCCGGCTAGTAAAGGAGCGATGCGCTAGGAAGTGACTTAACGAATGACGCTACTATGCATTGAGAAGTGCTATTAAGGCAGTAATGACAATTAGCAGCCAGCAGTATACGATAGAGCATGTTTATCTGACGACGGCTCTGCTAAACCTTTCTACTTAATTTGTGGTAAATCAAATTATCTGGAGAAAAAGCAATGCTCGCTATTTACTCACTTCTGCATACTGCAGTCAAGTTCTCTGGGGAAGAGGCTTCCTACATGTTATCCAGTTACTTGGACAGGTCTGTGGACGTCATCTCTTATACATAGCATTAACTCTGTTAGAGCATTATTACTGTAAATATTCATCTTAAAGAGGATTTATACTAAAAGGATATGTCTAATTGTTTGATATGTGCCCCTGTGTACACTCTGCTTTGATTTAGAACAAATCCATGTGCATAGACCTGCTATGTTGGGCCCATGCTTTTAAGGGAGAATGTGTTTTTTTTTTTTTCAAATAAATTCTATACAGATCAAAAAGTGTCTATATGTAATCATCGGCATAGGAAGGTATAGTATGACCCTATACGGGGCTAAAAATGCGATATAACGAATCCATGTTGTCAGTGTCAGACTGGAGTGCCAAAGGCCTACCAGTAGCATCAACTCCAGAGCCTCACTTTTCAGGTACATGCAAAAATGACTTCACCCTCATTCACAAAATTCTATAGAATAAACTGGGTTGACTGTTAAATGAATAAAATGCTGCCTTTGTCTGTATATAGTAAATTACAGTAAGTGTATTTTGCAAGGTACTGCTCATACAGTGGGTACCGGAAATATTCAGACCCCTCTACATTTTTCACTCTTTGTTTCATTGCAGCCATTTGGTAAATTTAAAAAACTTCATTTTTTTTCTCATTAATGTACACTCTGCACCCCATCTTGACTGAAAAAAAACATGTGATATTTCAGTTTTTCTTTTTTAATAAATTTGCAAAAATTTCTACATTTCTGTTTTTTTTTTCAGTCAAGATGGGGTGCAGATGTAAGCGGGATGACGAGACAGCAGTTACCTTCATGCCGGGTCCGGAACTAGAGAGGCTGCATCCACTGTTGCGGGGAAGAAGCCTGAGTGAGGCGGACCTTCCCCTGTATTCGGAACTGCGAGAAGCCGGACCTGAAACACTTCAGGTTAATTGGAAGCAAAACGTTTGTGTATATTCCCAAAGAAAAAAAAGTGGAAATCACGTGCAGAGCCAGGAGTCCTGGTGGGCTATAGCGAAACTCAAAAGGGATACAGAATCCTGCACCCAGAGACCTACACAGTAATAATCAGCAGAGATGTAGTGATTGATGAAAACTCTGTATCGCTCAAATTCCATGAAGTTACACCAGTTATTCAACCTAAAAAGCAAGAACAAGAATCTCAATCACCAAACCCAGACACCGAAAAGGAAAACACTGAAATGTGGATAAGCTCTAAAGCGACCAAAGAAGAAACAGAAGAACAAAGTCATCCTCCTGTCAGGAGATCAGAAAGGCCAAACAAAGATATCCCAGCTAGACACCTTTCTTATATGGTCATTGTCCAAGAAGTATCGTCACTCCTTGCGGAGATCAACATGCTAAGCAAGCCGAGATGAGGAGACTTAAAGCCGCAATGCTCCTCTGGGAAATATGCGAATTATGCAAATTGTCTCTTCAGAGAGGAAGAGAGCTAGAACTCTAGTGCCACGTCTTGGAAGGTAGCAATCCTACAAGTCAATGTTGACCCTTTAACGAGCCTTATCACATGACCTAGGATAATAGCCAAACCAGAATCTCAATTTGCAGACACTGTGTTTCGGGGTACTGCCTCTCTTCAGTGCAAAGCGGAGATCTGGTTTGGCTGTGTGAGAGGCGTCAGACTATTGTCCAAGAAGTATCGTCACTCCTTGCAGAGATCAACATGCTAAGCATGCCGAGATAAGGAGACTTAAAGCTGCAATGCTCCTCTGGGAAATATGCTAATGGTCAGAACACTTCCTGAACCAGAGCCACAGTCATAGCAATAGATGCAAAAACTGCTTGTCCAAGAGAAACAGAAGTGGATAAATGCTGCTAATGAAGAGATGGAGTCCCTTCACCAACTGCAGACATGGAAGCTTACTGAGCTACCACAAGGAAAAAGAGCTATCGGATGTAAGTGGGTCTTCAAAAACAAATATGACTCAGAAGGTAAAGTTCACCGGTTTAAGGCAAGATTGGTCGCAAAAGGTACTCGCAAAAGTATGATGAGGATTGTGATGCTACATTTTCTCCAGTTGCGAAGTAAACCACATTCAGAACTTTAATGTTCTTAGCTGCAGTTCAACAGATGACAGTGAGACATTTTGACATCAAAACAGCATTACTACATGGTGACATTGAAGAAGAGTTGTACATGAGCCAACCCGAGGAATATATTAAAAAGGGTGAAGAGCACCTGTTTTGTAAAATGCAAAAATGTCTTTATGGACTTAAGCAGTCGGCAAGAGCATAGAACTCGAAAAAGAACAGAGTTTTGATGGATGAAAGATTTAAAAGATCTCAACCTGATCCATGTTTGTATATGAAAAATGTAGCAAAGGAGTGAATGTACACTGCTCAAAAAAATAAAGGGAACATTCAAATAACACATCCTAGATCTGAATGAATTAAATATTCTCATTCAATACTTTGTTCTGTACAAAGTTGAATGTGCTGACAACAAAATCACAAAAAAATCATCAATGGAAATCAAATTTATTAACCAATGGAGGCCTGGATTTGGAGTCACACACAAAATTAAAGTGGAATGTCATGTCCTTCAAACAAGTCAAAATGAGGCTTAGTATTGTGTGCTGCCTCCACGTGAATGTATGACCTCCCTACAACCCCTGGGCATGCTCCTGATGAAGCGGCGGAT
>VIAB01006583.1:66868-81851 GCA_009801035.1 Oophaga pumilio
ATGACAGAGCCATTTAAAGTTCTAGTACAATTCCACATAATCACTAATATAACCTGTAGCAGCATCTCATCTACTTGTTGGTGTTTTAAAGTTAACAACACCAGCCAATACATAGAACATATCATTTATTTTATTTATCGGATGAAAATTTTATTTTAATTAATTTCTTAAAATTCATATCTAAAGTATATGTTCTGTATTTCCACATCTTAAAATTATTTTTCAAGAGCAATAAGTTTTACATCTATAAAATTAAACACTGTACTTTGAAGTCCTTATACATGGCATTCTCAAAATTAATTTCTCCATGAATTAACTGCCATATGATTGTACAAAAAGTATTAGTTTTAGCACACAGTTAAAATGTGTTGTTAAAGCTAGCTCCTGGTAGGGGTTAAATGTATTATAAGCAAGCATTCATCAAGATTGTGGGAAGTCAAAAGTTTTCCAGCAGAAAAGACTTGTTAGGGTCTGCCTACAAATGTTTTAAGCTGCAAGACAGTATTCTATTCATAATGTAAAACAGAAAGCAGCACTCGAATAATTCCCTATAGTGCAACCTGAACAAAAGATGACAGAAAATTGTCTATATTTATAGCGTCTTTTATGTTTATCACAATGAAATTAGATCCAAGATGTATTTCATTGAAACTGTTTTATACGCTTAGTTGTGAAATCACATTTATACTAGCTTCCACTTCATTGCCTGCCATTTTCCTGTTTAACTCAACGGCTACATAAAAACATTAGAATTTTGGATAATCCATTACAATTCTTTAAGAAATTTATTCTTTTATGGATTTTTCAATATTATTAATTTGAAACACAGTTATCATGTATTGCAGCCTATTTTTAATAATGAAATTTTAAATTAACATTTTAGACTGTCGCTCGTTTAATTGCTGTTGCTTATGTAATATATTCCACAGCGCTGTACAGAGATGGTCATTGTAAACATCAGCTCCCGCCAATCTAATGTCCCTTCTAATAAGGTAAATTTCATAAAAGGCAATTAACCCCTTTGAACATTTATTAATATGTGTAGGAGGAATATAAAGTATGTGGAAGTAACCATACAAACGCAGGAAGAACATATAAACTCCATACATAGAAATCCAGGGATGGATTGACACTAAGGACCCCAGTGTTGAATAATTTGCACAATTGTTTACAAGTACAGATAAATAATACATTTGTCCATAATCCTTTGTTTCTCTTGGAAATATTTACCATTGGTTACTATTTAAAGACAACATGTCACCATGAAAATGCCGTCCAATCTGCAGGTACCATGTTATAGAGTAGGGGTAACTGAATAGATTGATATATAGTTTTATGAGAAAGGATTCAGTATAACCTGCATTTTAATCATTTACACCTTTGATCTTTCTGAATTTTGTTGTCCAGTTTTCACTGCCTTTTCACTGACTGACAGCTTTCTATGTATAAGTGTGCTTACCTAGATACGTGTCAATTGCTGAAAGAGCAGCCCACAGGACCCAAAATCCAAGAAAGAGAAGAGGACTAATTGATTAAATCACAAATTATACTGAATCTTTTCTCAGAAAAATATATATATCAATCTTCTCAGCACTCTATGTAGATTGGACTGTATTTTCATGAAGACAGGCTCCCTTTAAATGGCATTTAATTCCCACACAACTATAATGATTCATAATAACTAGAAATGAGCGAGCATGCTCGTCACTACTCGTTACTTATCATAAGTGGCTCAAGAAGCTTGCTACTCGGCAAGTATTTTTTTTAATGTTTGAGCTGAAATTGGAGTCCTCGCCCCGCTTGGTTGGCGCTTTTTAGACAGCCAATAAACATGTGCGGATTGCCTGAAAGTCACTGTAATGCCTAAGCCGTCTTGGTTGTGGCATTACTTTGATTAGTTGGCAGCGAAGCATCATCAGGTCTGTATAATACCCGTGATGCCATTCTTGGCACACTGTACCATGGAAACAGGCAGTGTAGGGATAAGTGCTGGTAAAAGAGGGACAGAATTGTAGTTGCACATTATCCAGGTTTTCAACCACATTTATATTTCTGTGAAGTACAACAAATGACATTCCTAGAGCTAATTGTAATTAGAGATGAGTGAATTCAGTTCAGAATACGATCACTGAATTTGCAATATTCACCGATTTATTCCTTAAATATTCACTGAACATAACCAAATACCATTGGCGTCAATAGGAGGCAAAAGCAAACGCATACACACACCTTAAAACAGGCCCAAAAGCCGCCAAAATACATCAAATTAGGGGTAGACATCAGGAAAGTGGATTCAATTCACCAAGAGCAATCTGCCATGCATGAGGTATCAGGGTCTGGGTCCGCATTTACAGCTTTGAATTGAACTTCAAATAAGGACTGAGATGGGTGAGTGTAATGCTCGCTCCCAGACTGGATGGCACGAGTGAGGATTGTGGCCCCACTGTGCCTTAAACCAGACTAACCCTGGAGGGGCATGACAAAGCAGCTACCTTGGTGTTCACTGGAGTCTCTAGTAGTGAGGTCCAGCTTTTGCGGCAGGTAGCTGCCAGGTACCACACCAGGGTGGAGTCAGGCAGTAGCAGCTGATCCCACAGGGGGACAGGACACTAAAGACAGGTGCAGACTAGTACTGAAGAAAGCAGAGGTTTATACTGGCAAGTACTGGCGGGCACGGAGGATGTACTGCCAAGTAGGCGGGCACGGCTGGCGCTCTGACAGGTGGGCATGGCTGGCACTCTGGCAGGTGGGCACGGCTGCGCTCTGGCAGGCGGGCACGGCTGGCACTCAGGCAGGCAGGTGGGCACATCTGGCACTAAGGCAGGCAGGTGGGCACAGCTGGCACTCAGACAGGTGGGCATAGCTGGCAGGCAGGTGGGGGTTCAGACTGGAGGAACAGGAACTGTTTTGGAAGGACAGAAACACTGGCTGGTACGAATGAGATATGGGAACAGGTAAGGAACCAGCTCAGACTGGAGGGATAGGAACTGACTCGGGAAGGACAGGAGCACTAGTCGGTATGATTGGGATATGGGAACAGGTAAGAACCAGTTCAGACTGGAAGGATAAAGAGGAGCAGGATGCGGGACAGGGCAGAGCAGAGCCGCAGGATGTGGAATGGGAGCAGAACAGAGCTGCAGGATGCTGGACAGGAGCAGAGCAGAACCATAGGATGCGGGACGGGAGCAGAGCAGAGCTGCAGGATGTGGGACGGGAGCAGAGCAGAACCGCAGGATGCGTAATGAGAGCAGAGGAGAGCCGCAGGTTGCGGGATGGGAGCAGAGCTGCAGGATGTGGGACGAGAGCAGAACAGAGCCACAGGATGCGTAATGGGAGCAGAGCAGAGCCGTAGGATGCATATTGGGAGCAGAGCAGAGCCGCTGGATGTGGGACAGAAGCAGAGCAAAGCTTGCAGGATGCGAGGCGGAAGCAGAGCAGAGCAGCAGGATGCGTAATGGGAGCAGAGGAGAGCCGCAGGATGTGGGATGGGAGCAGAGCGGCAGGATATGGGACGGGAGCAGAGCAGAGCCACAGGATGTGAGACAGAAGAAGAGCAAAGGTGCAGGATGCGAGGCGGAAGCAGAGCAGCAGGATGTGGGACGGGAGCAGAGCAGAACCGCAGGATGTGGAATGGGAGCAGTGCAGAACCACAGGATGCGGAATAGGAGCAAAGAAGAGCCGCAGGATGTGGGACGGGAGCAGAACAGACCCACATGATGCGTAACGACAGCAGAGCAGAGCCGCAGGATGCGTAATGGGAGCAGAGGAGAGCCGCAGGATGCGGGATAGGAGCAGAGCAACGCCGCAGGATGTGGGACGGGAGCAGAACAGAGCCACAGGATGCGTAACGGGAGCAGAGCAGAGCTGCAGGATGCATAATGGGAGCAGAGCAGAGCCGCAGGATGTGGGACAGAAGCAGAGCAAAGCTGCAGGATGCGAGGCGGAAGCAGAGCAGAGCAGCAGGATACGAGACTGAAGCAGGTCAGAGCCGCAGGATGTGGGATGGGAGCAGAGCAGAGCCACAGTATGCGGGATGGGAGCAGAGCAGAGCCACTGAGGCAAAGAGGGAGAAGAGCAGAGCCGCTGAGCCAAAATGAGAGCAGAGCAAGGATAGACACAGCAGGGTAGGGAAAGCTATAGACAAGGATACAAACAGGTACAGGTAAAGAAATTAGTAAAGACAAGGTCAGACATGGGAACAAGTTCAAGACAAAGGATTCAGGCCTGGGTATACAAATCCCAGAGTAATGGAAACAATAAACAAAGAACACAGGTACGGGCCTTGGTATACAGCCCCCAGGGTAACAGAAGCAGGACAGGACAGGACCTGGCAACTCATTAGCAGAAAGCAGACTGAGAGAGTTTTCTGCTCAGGCATCTACTAATTAGAGGAGATGCCTTAAGTACCCGATACCTCTTGGCAATAGGCTGGGGACACATTAGGAATGTGCACACTCTCTCTATAAAGCTCACACAGCCAGGAAGTATGCCCACACCAAGCAAAGGGCACATGGTTCACAGCATGAAGCAGGTGGAGGGCAGAACTCACAGCATGGCAAGGAGTGGTGAGTAAGTCGGTATATCAGCCTAATGGGAGATGGGAAGCCATGCAGTGATGCAGGCAGGGATATTACAGTGAGGGATCGATGTAGGCATGATGTGCTGGGATCATTGCTACCACATGATGCAACTCAACCTGCTTTCATGCTCAGTCACACTCAGGGGGCACAAATATCAGTTTTGTAACACGAGTAGCTGACTCAAAGACAGTGGAGGCCTGTTAATCTCGGATGCCTACTGCTACAGCCAATATACATGAAGGACATGTATATTGGTTGTAGCCAACCTGGAGTCTACACATTTACTAAAATTAGTGGCAGACACCACCAAAGTGGCCACAATTTCACCACAGGAGAAATAGTATAATAAGGACAAAAACATCTTCCACTACAGCCAACCCAGCAGAAGGACGTCCAACTATGAGTGTTCATATTTCAAAAAATGATGGCCTGACTCCACCACAGAGGCATCAATGTCACGAGAGTAGAAATAGTTTAATAAAGACCAACACATCTTCCACTCCAGCCAACCCAGCATATGGAAAGACCCCATCAGTAGTTTTCACATTTCAAACAATTAGTGGCAGACACCCCAAAAGTGGCAACAATTTCACCACAGTAGAAATAGTGTAATAGTTTATAATAGTATAATAGTATCATAGGGACCGACACATCTTCCACTACAGCCAACCTAGCAGATGGACACCCAACCAGCTTTCTTCAAATTTAAAAATGTGAGTATCTGACACCACAAACACGGCATCAATTTCACGAGAGTAGAAATAGTATAATGGGGACCAACATATTTTCCACTACAGCCAACCTAGCAGATGGTGGATCCAATCAGGAGTGTTCACATTTCAAAAAAAATGTGGCAGACACCACCAAAGTTACATCGACTTCACCACAGTAGAAATAGTATAATAGAAACTAACACATCTTCCACTACAGCCAACCTAGCAGATGGACACCCAATCAGGAGTCTTCAAATTTCAAAAAATGAGGGCCTTACACCAAAAAATGGCATCAATTTCACCACAGTAGAAATAGTATAATAAGGACTAAAACATATTCCACTACAGCCAACCCAGCAGAAGGAGAGGCCCAATCAGGAGTGTTCACATTTCTAAAAATTAGTGGCAGACACCACAAAAGTGGCCTCAATTTCACCACAGTAGAAATAGTATAATAGGGACTGACACATCTTCCACTACAGCCAACCCAGCAGATGGACACCCAACCAGGAGTGTTCACATAACACAAAAATTTGTGGCAGACACCACCAAATTGGCATCAATTACACCACAGTAGAAATAATATAATAGGGACCGACACATCTTCCGATACAGCCAACCCAGCAGATGGAGAGACTCAGGAGGGTTCACATTTTAAATAATTAGTGGCAGACACCACCAAAGTGGCATCAATTTCACCACAGTAGAAAGAGTTTAATAGGGACTGACACATCTTTTACAACAGCCAATCTATCAGATGGACACCCAATCAGGAGTCTTCAAATTTCAAAAAATGAGGGCCTGACACCAAAAAAAGGCATCAATCTCACCACAGTAGAAATAGTATAATAAGGACTAACACATATTTCACTGCAGCCAACCCAGCAGATGGAGAGGCCCAATCAGGAGTGTTCACATTTCAAGAAATTTGTGGCAGACACCACAAAAGTGGCCTCAATTTCACCACAGTAGAAATAGTATAATAGGGACTGACACATCTTCCACTACAACCAACCCAGCAGATGAACACCCAACCAGGAGTGTTCACATAACACAAAAATTTGTGGCAGACACACCAAAGTGGCATCAATTACACCACAGTAGAAATAATATAATAGAGACCGACACATCTTCCGATACAGCCAACCGAGCAGATGGAGAGACTCAGTCAGGATGGTTCACATTTTAAATAATTAGTGGCAGACACCACCAAAGTGGGACCAACAAATCTTCCACTACAGCCAAACTAGCAGATAGAAACCTAAGCAGGAGTCCTCAAATTTAAAAAAATTAGGACCTGACACCACTGAAGCAACATCAATTTCACCTCCGGGAGACAGGACGCCACTGCATCGCCATTAATGCGCTTTCCCCCACCAGCAAATTTCATCTTCGGTGCATAGGTACGTGATATGGAGTATTTGATACTCAAGTCTCTTTAAGCTAATTTGCTTTATTATAATCCAATTTTGGGATATACCCCATTCACTGCCTTAGCACTTTTCTGCATATTTTCAAGGGGGAGACATAAGCATTTCAAGGATTTTTACCACAATATTGGCACTATTAATGCACTTTAAGTACATAGGAAGCATATTGCCCCTGGATTGAATTATATGTGCTCAGCTATGTTTATAGCGCTACAGTTGATTATAAGTGGATCATAAATCCTGAATTGTTATTTAAGCATATATATTGTTTATGGTGTATCACGTGGCGTTTTGTTTCTCCCTTCTTGTGGAGTCTCCCTTACTCTTTCATATTTCTTTTAGTGTTCAATGTTTTAAATATTAAGTATTAATAAAGAAATAAATTTTATACAACCATCTCTTCTTTCACTTCTTATCTATGGGTGGCACCTTCCACTATAGATTTGGTGTTAAAATGGTATTTTGAAGTGTCCCCCGTCTTCTTTATATAGGACTATGGGAATAATCAATTTCACCACCGTAGAATTAGTATAATAGAGATTGAAACATCTTCCACAACAGCCATCCCAGCAGATAGAAAACCCAAGTAGGAGTCCTCAAATTTAAAAAAATTAGGTAATGACACCACTAAAGTACCATCAATTTCATGAGAAAAGAAATAGCTTAATAGGGACTGACATATCTTCTACTCCAGCCAACCTAGCAGATGGAGAGACTTAGTTAGGAGTGTTCGCATTTCAAAAAATTAGTGGCTGACACCACCAAAGTGGCATCAAATTCACCACAGTAGAAAGTGTTTATTAGAGACTGACACATCTTCCACTACAGCCAACCTAGCAGATGGACACCCAATCAGGAGTCTTCAAATTTCAAAAATGAGGGCTTGACACCACCAAAATGGCATCAATTTCAGCACAGTAGAAATAGTATAATAAGTACCAACACATCTTTCACTACAGCCAACCCAGCAGATGGAGAGGCCCAATCAGGAATGTTCACATTTCAAGAAATTTACTAGAAAAGGGGGAGAAGCCAGCGCTGCCTATGGTCAGCATTCAATACATAAAGTGCATATGCGCATATTGGTTTCTAACTGTATTTAAAAATGAGACATTTAGCAAATAATTGATCAATTCTTTGAGCCACCCCACCACGACAAGGCATTCTGTAATGCTGTAGATAAGCCCCCGATGTCACCTGAAAGTGAAGAAAAACGAGTTAGATTATACTCGCCCAGGGGCGGTCCGTCGTCCGGTCCGATGGGCGTCACGGTACGTTTCGGCGCCTCCCATCTTTTAGCGAAGCCGGCCTCTTTTCTGCGTCCCGTCGCGGCTCCTGCGCAGGCGCACTGATCTGCCCTGGTGAGGGCAGAGCAGAGTACTGCAGTGCGCAGGCGCCGGGAAAGGTCTGAGAGGTCCGGCGTTTTTCTTCACTTTCAGGTGACATCAGGGGCTTATCTACAGAATTACAGAATGCTCCAAAAATGAGATGACAGATTCCTTTTAAATAATTAGTGGCAGACACCACCAAAGTGGCATCAATTTCACCACAGTAGAAATAGAATAATAGGGACTGACACCTCTTCCATTACAGTCAACCCAGCAGATGGACACCCAAGCAGGAGTCCTCAAATTTCAAAAAATTTGGGAATGACACCACCGAAGTGCCATAAATTTTAATGAGAATAGAAATAGCTTAATAGGGACCAACACATATTACACTCCAGCCAACCTAGCAAATGTAGAGACCCAATGAGGAGTACTCACATTTCAAACAATTAGTGTCAGACACCACGAGAGTGGCATCAATTTCACCATAGTAGAAATAGTATCATAGGGACTGACACATCTTCTACAACAGCTAACCCAGCCAATGGACACCCAACCAGGAGTCTTCAAATTTCAAAAAATGAGGGCCTGACACCACAGAAGTGGCATCAATTTCACAGGAGTAGAAATAGCGTAATAGGGACCAATACATCTTCCACTACAGCCAACCCAGCAGATGGAGACCAACCATAACTCTTCACATTTCCACAAATTTGTGCTAACATCTGCAGCAGGAGCAGCAGCAAGATCAGGCACAGAAGCCACACTAAAGATATCACATCATCTGCAATTACACAAGATCAATTACACAAAAAACTTCAACATCACATAGTCTGTACAGTCTGCAATTGGGGTGCAAAAGTCCTTGAAGATCCATGACTTGTTCTTCTTGATGAAAGTTAGGTGGCTTACACTTTCAGGGGACAGCGGGCTGCCCTTATCTGTTAGGACACCACCAGCAGCGCGGAAGACATGTTCTTAGAGAACGTTGGCTGCCGGACACTATTAAACCCCCAAGGAGTGAGAGGCAAGCTCAGGCCACTCATCCATTTTTGAATACCAAAATGTGAATGGGCCCAAACCATCCATGATGGTATTGATATTCAGTTCTAGATTCTCCTGCACCATCCTCTCCATTCCTTCACCACGTGTCAGACTTGGACTCTGTTGTGCTGGTGAACAAGTTGGTCTAAAAAATGTGTGAAAGGAATCACAGAAATTGCTTCTTCCACTTCCACCAGTGCTGCTGATGCTGCTGCTAATGTTTTGGTATTGACAAATTGATGTTATAAAGAAAAATTCAACACTCCCAACTATGTGATGCAAAAACGTAAGTAATGATTTTATTAATTAATTTTCCACTGTAGACAAAGAGTTGACGTTTTGGCCAATTCTTAGGCCTTCATCAGAACTCTAACAAATAAACATTAACAAGTATATATCAGTATGGTACAAAATATTGAAAAATCATACATAAATCAGCATAAGTCCATGTCAGTGGAAAATGGAAAAGAAAAATACAAAAAAGTTTAATATATAGATAAAATACAAAAGCTAGCTTAGAATAGCAGATTTGTACCAAACCAGGGATGGTCACAACTACTAGATCGCAGGAAAATTAGCATATTCATGGCTAATTATAGCTGAAGAGCAAAGAACAATTAGTATAGATTTATATGGTTATAATATCTACAAGTAGTATAAAGTGAAGACAGATACCGGCTATGGAAAAAATAGGAAAAGAAAAACATGATGTACAAAGCAACATACATTGTCTTCAGTGGTTTTGAACCTGTAACATCAGATTGGTGCTGGAATAAAAATATATGTAGAATATATTAGTATACCTGGAGGTTTGCACATAGTCATATAACACATAGGGACCTAGATATTGCAAGCTGCTATGTGGGAAACCGGACTCAACAAATGTCATAGCGTATTGGTGCGCTAGGGAGAATGGCACAAACGTGCTGGGGGAAATAGCGACATGTATATGGAGTCGGGGTTTCCATTTATATGTGCAGTCTGACCTCATGTGAGGCGCGTGTAGCGCCATGAGACCGTGAGACTGGAAGTTCTAGGCGGAGTGACGTCACTGGAATTGACACGACGGGACCGTGCAAGAGGAAAAAACCTCCATGTAGAGCATGCACGACGTTAGCGTGCTGCCAAATGATGAATGAGTACACGTCACAGGAAGCGATGTGAAGGACCCCTGTAGTTACATAGAGGTCTAGGGGATAGAAGAAATATGTAAACTAGACATGAGGAGTTGCGGAACACTGATAGACAGGGAACATGACTGAATGTTTAACTGAAAGGATATAGGAAAAAGGAAATCATAGAGTTGTATAAAGCTTCAAGCATACCTAGAGGAAAAAATAGAGGAGAGTTAGAAATATGCAATGGACTGGAAGCATTAAATTAAATGAAAACAATGACAAAAATGAAAAAAGGGTATAAATTGAAATAAAAATAAATAATAAAAATAAAATTGACAAAAAATAGCAAAATCCTTAAAAGAAAAAAGGGGATTAAGATAAGTAAATAATAAAGTCAAAGGGGGAATAATTATATGAAATATAAAATAGGAAGAAAGAAAAATATAAAATAGAAATATAAGAATAAAAATAAGAATGAAAAAAATAGGAATGAAAAGAATGAAAAAAATAAAAAAGGAAGAAAATTGAAAATAAAAATAAAAATAAATTGAATGAAAATTTAAGAATTATACCTGTCCATACGACACAGCGTATTGTTTGTTTACCCGTGTCTGTGAAGGAAATTAGGAACACAATTAAAACGGGAACATGTTAAATGAAACTAGAGATCTCATAATCCCTATTTAATCCTCTTGGTTCTATAGTGTCAAGCTTGTTAAACCAAAAAACTTCCCGGTGCTTGAGGGTTTTAACCCTATTACCACCTCTTCTAGGGCAAGGGACATGCTCCAAAATCTGAAAGCGTAACTGAGCGAGGTTATGTTTTTTTTAACAAAATGATATGGTAAGGGGAGATACATTATAACACAGTGTATGCTAGACTTATGTTGTGAGATACTGTCTCGCACATACTGGGTAGTTTTCCCAATAAATATGAGACCGCAAGGACACTTCACAGCATAGACAACGAATGAAGAGTCACATGTGTAGAAGCCCTCAATTTTGATACCTTCGCCTGTGTGTGGGTGAAAGAATCTTTCACCTTTTTGTACATTCCCACATTGTGGGCAATGGAGACATGGGAACGTGCCTTTTTTTGGAGTGTCGAGAAAGGTTTGTAGTGGCAATTTCTTGATGGAGCCAACATCAGCTAGTACTAACTTATCACGCAAGTTAGTGGGTCTCCTAAAAAAGGGTAAGAAAGGAGCCTTGAAATCATTGATTTTAGAGTAACTGGCCTTAATAATTGTCAATGTTTTCTAATACTCTTGTGTAGTCAATAAATGAAGGGGTGGAAGGTGTGAATAAAGGGTATACTCGTATCAGAATAGGATTTTATGGGCAACCTATCCCAGGGTGTACATAAGTTATTAAGAAGTTTGGCTTGAAAGCCCCTATTTGAAAATTTCTTTTGTATCTCATTGAGTCTGGTTTCTCGGGTGACTGGATCGGATGCAATTCTAGTCACTCTGTTGAATTGTGAAAGGGGAACAGACTCCCTGGTGGCTCTAGCATGACAACTAGAAAATAGTAAGAGACTGTTATGTTCAGTCTCCTTTAACATGTAAATCAATCTCCAGGTTACCATCAGACTCCTTGATAATTTTGGTGTCTAGAAAGCTAACCGAGTCTAGGTCATGATGTATAGTGAACTGTAATACTGTAATTCTGGCCAGATTTTGTTAAGATACCTGTGGAAAGAGAGAAGGGAATTCAATGGGCCCTGCCAAATGCAATAGATATCATCGATATATCGATGGCGTCGATATACTAGTAAAATAATGAAACAACAATATACCATGTTCTGTCCCACGCCGTACTCCATGTCTGGGGGATAAACAGTTTTCAACAAGGTTGATGCCAAGATGCGACCATCCAGGCTGAAAACCACTGGTGAATGACCAGCTGCAAGTACAGCCTCAGTGATTAGTGGTGGTGTCACTGAGGCTGAACTCCCAGCCTGGCTGAACTGTGGTGACCTCGGTGAGATCCCCGCTAGCACTATGAGAAAGTTGCACGGTGCACTCCGGTGAACTTGCCTCTGCACCGTGCGACTTTGTCACAGTGCTAGCGGGGATCTCAAAGAGGTCAACGTGGTTCAACCTGGCTGGGAAAGCAGCCTCAGTGATGTCACCGTCTGAGTCTTCACTGGTTGGATTGAGGATTTAGGATGAGTAGGAGCAGGAAAGGGTGCATGAACTTCTCTAGGAAATGGAAGAAACTCTGATAGAACTAGGACCATCAATCATTGCCATCGGGAGCACATGTGCCATGCCATGGTGCTACTTGGCCCCAGCCCCCACATTTTTCACCCAGTGTGCCGTTAGGGAAATGTAGCATCCCCGGCCACAAGTGCTTGTCCATGTGTCAGTCATTAAGTGGACAATGCCAGTAAGTGTGTTGATAAGGGCACTGGTGATGTTTCTGGGGAGGCGCTGGAGCAAGGCAGGGACTCTACACCAGGAGAAAAAGTGGCAGGTGTGGACCGAGCACCGGGGGACAGCTGACCCATGAGTTGGCTGAAGTCCTCTGTGTCTACCAGCTAAATGGCAAAATTTCACTGCAAGCAGCATGGATATGTGCACATTTACCATTCAGGCCTGTGGCTTGGAATTTTCTTTTTCGTTCTGGGGTAGACCTGTGGAAGGGACAGCTGAACTTTGAGCTGGGAAAAGGATTTGGAAGTCCCTGTTGACGGTAAATCAGAATGTGCAGGGATGGGTGCAGGGCAGGAGGCATCGATGCCAGTGTTTTGGACAGGGGAACCGGAAGCACCATGCACAGGGAAAGAGGTAGATCTGCCCACCAAGTTGGGTGCTTAGATGATATGTGCCTAATCATGCTGATGGTGATTAGATTCTAAGTGGTCAGGTGCCTGCTGATCTTGGCATTGCACAGTTTGCAAATGGCCATTTTATTTGTCTCAGAACTCTTTAAAAAAAAAGTCCCAGACTGGGGAGCACCTGAGTCTTTGACAGAGAAATTCAGGAGTGTGAGTGCTCTGTGGAATAGTTGCCCATCTTCTACCCCTGGTTACCTTTCTGCCTCTTCCTATCTGTTTTGATACTGCTGTTCTCTCTCCCTCAGTGCTGCTGGCCAACCTCTTCATGCCAGCTTCCCAAGTTGGGTCGGTGACTTTGTCATCCATCACTGTTTTCACCAAGGCACCGTGGTCCTCCAGATTTTGTGACTTAACAACAACAAGGCTTAGCGGCAATTGTATCTCATAATCATATTCCTCCCCCTTATCTCAACTGTTCCATTTCCCACAATCGTGTTTTTGTGGCTATGGCTGCTCTAAGTTTTGTGTATCAAACAGTATTTTGTCCTCTCCCTCTTGCAGCATGCAGGTTGAGAGGCCACAATCAAGAAATGTTGTGGTAAACAGATCCTCAGAGTGTCCTCGTGTGTGATCACTAGTGTCCGGACACTCAACATGTTGGGAAGAAGGAGGATCAGGGTGAGGATTAAGTGATCCAGAATTTAGGCTGATGAGAGTGAACCTTGTGGAAGATCTTATTTGCTATCCAACCAACCTGTTTGCACTGCTCTGGCTTCAGGAAAGGTGTACCGTGCCTCCATGCTAAGTGGGACAGGAACCCATGTGTTGTGGATGCGTGTGGTTTTTTTTGCTCCTGCAATAGGCGTTATTGCACCTGCCCCATGTCTGCGGCATCTGCATGCACCATAATCAGCACTTTCACTTCACCGTCCCTTAATATATGCCTTACGCATTTTGTAATTGTTAGGTCTCTTGAAACCAAATTTCACTGTAGTAAAACAATAAAATTGGTCACCTACAGCAATCAAATTGTTTTTTGGGAGTTTACTCCACTGTAATGCAACAGAAAGAATGCAAAAGTGTATGGATAACAATAAAATTCAATCAAGAAAAATGTTTTCATGCTCTTTCTAAGTTTTAGAGATCACAGAAATGTTCATAGACCACTAAACACTATACGTCTGAGAAATGGAAGTCTACAGAATTTTCCAAAGCTTTTGTTCACTTTGAGAGATCACTGAAATACTCACAGACCACGTAACATTGTATGTCTGAGAAATGGAAGCCTACAGAATTTTTAAAAGCTTTTGCTCACTTTTAGAGATCACAGAAATATTCTTAGATAAAGTAGCTCTGTATATCTGAGAAATGGAGGCCTACAAATTTTTTAACAGTTTTTTGCAGTTTTAAGATCACAGAAATGTTCACAGATCACATAACATTGTTTGTCTGATAAATGGAGGACTATGACATTTTTAAAACCTTTTTTGCAGTTTTAGAGATCATAGAAATGTTCACAGACCACTTAACATAAACAATGATAAACATACTACTCAAACCCACTTCCCCCACTAGGGGCAGGGTTACACTTCATATATATAGTAAACCATACATATTCTCACAATCAATAGATTGTGTGAATAAGAAGTGTTCAAACACATAATTAAAATTATATTCTTTATTGAAACAATTTAAAACACAAAAAGTGCCTCAAACCAAACTGAAAAGAGAGGCAGCAGTCAAGAAAAATTATAGTATGACCTCATAGACTTTTGATAAGTATTGTATATAACATTATTCAAACAAAATATATGCACCAAAATTGCCGAGATTGCAAGGGAATAGAAACAAGTCAAATGGCATATAATGTATATAATGCAAGAATAATTATCAATACTTGTAAGAAATAGCCATTTGAAAACAGGGAAAACTTATCAGGTACACACCATTGTTACACCCGGTCCCAGCGCTGCCTCTGCACTCCGTTC
>VIAB01006584.1:80514-90800 GCA_009801035.1 Oophaga pumilio
TGCCCACGGGGAGATAGAGCGGGCGTTCAGTGGTATGAGCCCTCGTCAATGCAGTCTTTCTAAAGGTAGCCAGGCCAGCGGACAAGAGCACCCACTGACCCCTTTTCTACACATAGGTCGTTAGTAATTTTGGTCAGGGCTGTCTCAGTGGAGTGATGGGGCGGAAACCAGATTGTTGATTGTCAAAGAGCAAGTTAGATGAGAGGTGGGAGGAAAGTTCAGCATGGACGTGCTGCTCCAGGAGTTTGGAAGCGAATGGGAGCAGCGATATTCAGCAATAGCTGGACATGGCAGTTGAATCGAGGGTTGGCTTTTTAAGTTTAGGCGTGATTGTGGCATGTTTGAAAGAAGAAGGGAAGGTACCAGAAGTTAGTGATAGGTTGAAGAGGTGGGTTATGGATGGGATAAGAGTGATGGTGAGGTTTGGGAGGAGGTGGGATGGAGTTGAGTGCACAGGTGGTGAGGTGTCATTTGGAGAGGAGACAATTAAGCTCCCCTTCAGTAATGTTGGAGAGGGAGGATATAGGGTTTGGGCATTGGTCTCGTATACAAAAGGGTTGTGGTGGTTGAACAATGAAGACTTGTTTGGTCGATCTTATTTTTGAAATGTATGGTAAAGTCCTCAGCAGAGATGAGTAAGGATGGAGGGGGCAGTGGTGGGCGGAGGAGGGAGTTAAAAGTTTTGAATAACTGTTTGAGGTTGTAGGATAGGGAAGATACAAGGGTTGTGAAGTATGCCTGTTTAGCAGAGGTGAGGGTAGATTTGAAAGCGAGTGTTGCCTGTTTGAATGCAGTGAAATCATATTGCGAATTTGTTTTCTTCCAACGCCGCTCTGCAACCCTGGACACTTGCAGGAGCTTTTTAGGGGTGTTATTGTGCCAGGGTTCTCTGTTGATACGTCGCACTCTGCCATGAACGAGAGGCGTGACAGCATCAATAGCTTATGCAAAAGTGGCATTGTAGAAAGCTGTGGCACTGCCTGTGTCTTGAAGTGAGGATATGGATGGCAGTGGTAGAATAGAGTCAGAGAGTGTGTGGTTGTCTAGGTGTGTGAAGTTTCTGCGGGGGAGCGCATGTTGTTGGACATCGCTGACAGATGAGGAGGACAGGGATGAGAAAGTGAGTAGATGGTCGGATAGAGGGAGAAGGGAGGTGGTGAAGTTAGGCAGAGAGCAGAGACGGATGAAGACCAGGCCTAATGTATGTCCGTCTGTGTGAGTGGCTGAGGAGGACCACTGAGCAAGTCCAAAAGATGAAATAAGGGACAGGAGTTATGAGGCTGTTGACTGAAGGGTATCAATAGGGATGTTGAAGTCATCTGTGATGATAGTGGGGATATCAATGGAAATAAAGTGAAGAAGACAGGTAGAGAATTGGTCAATAAAGTCAGTGGCTGGGCCCAGAGGTCGGTATATGACTGCCTCTTGGCGGTTGGAGGGAGAGTAGATGCGGACAGCGTGGACTTCAAAAGAGGGGAGGATAAGGGAGGGAAGAGGTGGGATTGGGTTAAAGGTGCAGTAGAAGAAAGGAGAATACCTACTCCTCCACCATGTCTGTTGCCGGGGCAAGGAGTGAGGGTAAAATGGAGGCCACCATAACACAGTGCAGAAGAGGAGGCGGTGTCAGAGGGTGTCAACCATATTTCTGTGAGGCCGAGGAAGGCAAGATTGCGAGAGAGAAAGAGGTCATGAATCACATGAAGCTTATTGCAGATGGAGCTAGCATTCCAGAGTGCTCAAGAGAGAGGTAGCAGGGTGGTGGGCATCAAGTGCGTGGGTTTTACGTTGAAGAGATTGCGGTAGTTCATATTAGATAGGGAGCGGTAGGAGGGGGAATTAATTGGAAGTATTAGCTGTGGGGGTCCAAGATTGGGAGATATGTCGCCAGCCGTGAGGAGAGCAGAGAGAGGGATAGCAGGTGGGAGAAAGAGAATGGCCAGCTTGCTTTATGCTTTATTTGGAGAGATCTGAGGTTGAGGAGCAGGTGGGCAGAGAAGGTCAGTGGGGTAGGTAAGAGGATAGGGGAGATGATTATTTGGTTAAAGGGTGCTGGGGTTTGGGGATATCGAATGAGAGCGAGGATTAGTGGAGCAAAAATTGTAAAGGCATATATAAGCATGGTGAAGGAGTAAGATGGATAAAAAGAAAAGCTAAGTACAAGTAATAAGAAATGCTTACTCAGCAGACATACCCAAAAGAGACAGTGTGGGGTCCTGACTCCTGCCGTGACTATCTGCCCTTGAAATAACTGCAGCTTCTGTATACTTAGCTGCAGTTATACTTTGCTGCAGGACGCGTGCATCCACCCCACACGTGTGCACCCCTTAGAATGCTGCTAAATTTATAGGACTGAGTAGAGGATCAGGTGAAAGCAATTGTGGAAGCTAATTTGGGATAAATTAGCAGTTGGCTAGCACAACAGTGGTGGATAGATGATCAAAGATGCTGGGCTACATCTACAGCTCAAGCAAAAATTAAGAGACCACTTTTAAATGTTCAGTTTGTCTGATTTTTCTCTTTATAGGTATATTTTTGAGTAAAATGTAAATTGTTCTTTTAGTCTATAAACTTCTGACAACATGTCTCAGAATTTCCAAGCAATAAATTTAGCATTTTTTTTGTGACAAAGAAAAATGGTCAAAATTTTTAAAAAAACCCAGTGCTTTCAGACCTCAAATACTGCAAAGAAAACAAGTTCATAATCATTTAGAAACAACAAGATTAATGTTTTAACTCAGCAAGAGTTCTGAAATTAATATTTTGTGGAATAACCATGATTTTTAAAAACGGCTTTCATGCATCTTGGTATGCTTGCCACCAGTCTTTCACACTGCTTCAGGTGCAAAAATTTAAGCAGTTCTTCTTTGTTTGATGCTTGTGACTATTCATCATCCTCTTGATTACATTCCAGAGGTTTTCAATGGGGTTCAGATCTGGAGAATGGGCTGCCCATGACAAGATTTTGATGTGGTGGTCTCTTAATTTTTTCCAGAGCTGAATATGCTGTAACACCTTTCGTTAGATAACATCTAGAGTGACCCTAGCATGGATATACAGCAGTGAGCATTAAGTAAAATGCAACAAAGAGTTGTACCATTAAAATATATAGCAGGGGGATAGGCAGCAGGTGAGACAGCAAGTAGATGTTTAGAGTTGTACCTGAGTGAAGAGAGGAGATGGATGTTAATTCCCGGCCATTGAAATAACTGCAGCCTCTGTATACTTTGCTGTAGGATGCGTGCATCCACCCCACACGCGTGCACCACTTAGAAAGCCATGTTATATAATAGTTCTAATTGCGTAAAAGTGCCAAAACATGCAAAAAATATAAATGAGGTATCACTGTAATCATACTGACACACAAAGAATAAAACTGATTTATCAATTTTACAACATGCTGAATGACATAAACCCCACCCAAAAAATTCCTGAATTGCTGTTTTTTGTTTATTATTCATCCCAAAAAACGGAATAGAAAGTGATCAAACAATTTTGTGTCTAAAAATGGTACCAATAAAAACATCAACTCGTCACGCAATAAACAAGCCTTCACATGACTCTGTCGTCCGAAATATGGAAAAATTATAGCTCTAAAAATAAGGCGATGCAAAAAACTAGTTTTTGCAATAAAAAGTGTCTTTTAGTGTGTGACAGCAGCCAAACCTAAAAACCCAATATAAATCTGGCATCACTGTAATTGCACCGACCTGAAGAATAAAGTCTCTTAATCACTTATACCGCCCAAAGAACATCGTAAAATATAAACAAAACCAATTCTTCACCTGCTGTTGATTTTTTCATTCTGCCTCCCAAAGATTGCAGTAAGGCTCGGCGCACATTTTTCCTGCGTTCTGCGCTGACAACTTACACCAGGGTTTCCATGTAAATCTCTGAAATACATGATTTAGACAGAACCCTCGGTGGAAGATTCCCTATAATGAGGCAAATGGAGGCACTGTGGGCTCCATAGGACCTGTGATCCACTAGTGTCCATCTATTTAGGATTGCATAAAAGTGCCGTAGGCCACAGTTTTGTGGACTTCTGAAAAGAAGGACACCGCTGAGGAGAGGCTAGATGGAGTTCCGAGTAACTCTGCTGTCTCATTATAGTGAATGGATCCCTCGGGGGTTTCATCTGAATCACGTCACTCAGAGATATAGATGGAAATCTCAAAGTAAGTGGTCAGCATTGAGCGCCGGATAAATGTGATCCCAAACGTTATGCAAAATGTTCCCAATAAAAGCTTCAACTCAATCCACAAAAAAGCAAGTCCTCACTCAGGTCCTTCATCTGTTAATGGAAATATAAGGGGCTTCCACCCTCCAAAAGAAATTCAGCAAATTCTCTGCTCTCACCTCCTAATTCCTCCTCCCTTCGGAGCCCCACAGTGTACCTAAACCACATTTAGTGTCCATATTTTTGGCATTTCTAAAGCGATGAGAGCCTGCCTAACTTATGGGTGCATGCCTCCAGAAGCACGGGTTGGGCATAATATACTGGTAACTGCAACGTACTGGTCACTGCAGCGTACTGGTCACTACAGCAGCAGTTTGCAATTTTCACTCAGCAACATTCATTGCTGCTTGTTTCTGGAAAATACCCATGGAGTCAAAATCGGCACTACACTTGTAGATAAATTCCCCAAGGGATATAATTTAAAAATGGTGTCACTTGAGGGGGATTCTGCTCTGCTAGCAATTAGGGGCTCTCTACATGGTGTCCGCAAACTGTTCGAGGAAAATGTACGCTTCAGGAGGCCAATAGTGCTCCATTCCTCCCGAATCTCTCCATATGTCTAAGTAGTATGGTACAGCCACACATGGGATAATGCTATGTTCAGCAGAAATTTGTGGGACAAATTATGGTGCCATTTTTACCCATTTATTGTGTGAATATATAAAATCTGGGGCTAAATCAACATTTTTATGGTAAAAAATGTAGTTATTTTTTCTTCACTGCCCAATGGCATAAAAATCTATGACACATCCGTGGTGTCAATATGATTACTGCACCCCTAGATGAATTCATTAAGAGGTGTAGTTTGTAAAATCGGGTCACTTATGGGCAGTTCTGCTGTTCTGGCACATCATGAACTTTTCCAGTGGGTCATGGCACCTGTAAACCATAACAGTAATTTCTTCACTGCTCAATGGTATAAAATTCTGTGAGGCACATGTGGTGTCAATATGATCACTACACCCCTAGATGAATTCATTGGAGAGAATAGTTTGTAAAATGAGTTCAGATATAGGGGTTTTCTGTTGTTCTGGCACCTCAGGGGCTCTGCCAATGTGACATGGCACTCTTAATCCATTCAAGCAAAATCTGAACTCCAATATGGCGCTTCTTCCCTTCTGAGCTTTCCACTGTGCCTCAAAAGTAGTATTCTCCCACATATGGGATATTGTCATACTCAGGAGAAATTGCACAAATTATATGGTTCAATTTCTCCTGTTACCCTTTAGAAAAATTGAAAATTTGGGGTCAATATAACATTTTTGTGGGAATGATTTGAATTTTTTATTTTATATTTTTTATTTTCATGGCTCACCTGAAGGTTCAAGGTGCACATCACACATCTATATATATTCCTTGAGGGGTCTAGTTTCCAAAATGGGGTCACATGTGTGGGTTTTCCACTGTTTAGGTACATCAGGGGCTCTCCAAATGAGATATGACATCCGCTAATGATTCCAGGAAAGTTTACATTCAAAAAGTCAAATGACGCTCCTTCTCTTTTGAGCCCTGCCATGCTCCCAAGCAGTAGTTTTAGCCCTCATATGGGGTATTGGTGTACTCAGGATAAATTGCACTACAAATTGCATGGTGCAATTTCTCCTTTTACCCTTATGAAAATGCAAAATTTGGGGCTAAAATAACATTTTTATGGCGAAAATTTGATTTATTATTTTCACGACTCAACGTTATAAACTTCCTTGAAACATCTGGGGATTCAAGATGCTCACTACACATCTAAATACATTCCTTGAGGGGTCTGTTTCCAAAATGGGGTCACTTGTGGGGAGTTTCCACTGTTTAGGTACATCAGGGGCTCTCCAAACAGGGCATGATGTTCGCTAATGACTCTAGGAAATTTTACATTCAAAAAGTCAAATGACACTCCTTCCCTTCCGAGCCCTGCCGTGCACCAATACAGTAGTTTTCTCTGTCATATGTGGTATCGGCGTACTCAGGAGAAATGGCACTACAAATTGTATGGTGCAATTTCTCCTGTTACCCTTATGAAAATGCAACATTTGGGGCTAAAAACATATTTTGCGTTCAATCCACAGCGGCGAGATGTTACAACATAGCGGATGGGATTTTATGAAATCCCATGTCCACTATGCGCTCAAAGACGCAGGTGGCAGATCTGCATATACGCACATGCGGTGCGTCTTTCTAGACCACAGCATGTCTATTTATCTTACTGAGACTCTCAGTCTCCACAAGATAAATAGCACTGTCCTATGTATAGGATGCGATGTTTCCGCATGTGTTCAATGAACACATGCGGAATCAGCATGCGTACAAAAGCCGGCAGCGCTTTGGACAGAGCTGGCATGTACTGCGTCCAAAGCGCTGCTAATACTGAACATACCCTCACTATTAGTGATGAGCGAATGTGCTCAGATAAGGTGTTATCTGATTATGCTCGGGTGCTAACCGAGTGACTTTGGTGTGCTCCAATAATATGTTCGACTCCCTGCACCTGCATGTCTGACAGCCGCGACACATGCAGGGATTGACTTGATCATGCAGCTTTATATGAAAATCCCTATTTAGTACAATTGCTGGATCTGAAATAGCAAGAACATTTCACCTATTGTGTCTCCCCAATTTCCTTGTAGATTGTGAGCTTGCCAGCAGGGACCCCATTTCTAATGTAACTGTTTAAACTGTCTTAACTTGTATTGAATTTATTGGCTGGATATGTCCCCGCTTAATTGCAAAGTGTGGCGAATATGTTGGCGCTATATAAGATAAAATTATTATTATTATTACTGCCTAACAAACAGACAATCCCTGCATGTGTTGCAGCTGTCGAACACCCGCAAGACATGCAGCCGTGGGGACTCAAACATGTTTTTCGAGCACGCCGAATACACTTCTTTAGTAAATGAGCATGCCCTGATAACACCTTTTCCGAGCACCTTCCCTCATCACTAATTACTTTTTCTTCTCTGTGGAGCCCACATTGCTTTTGTTGCTTCTCCTATCTATTCTTTTCTGTGCACATCCACAGACACGCTCTGGCCAGAGTTCATGGGTCAACCTCACATGAGTTCATCATTGTTCTGAGAGCAGCTGTCTTTAGTCCTGAGTATTGTATTGACACCTATAACTGACTGATCAGCCACACTCTTTTGAAAGCCCAGACTGGAAATCTCTTTGCTCTGTGCTTTTAATGGACTGTAGCAGTAAGTAAAGTGGTGGAGGTAACATGACAATATGTAACACCTCAGAAACAGAGAAGAAATTTAGCAGTTTGTGCTCAATAAATCTAAATGTGGGAACACAGAGCACAATAGGGCAATACCCTATGGAGAGAGAATGGGTAAGGGTTTTGTTAACACTCACAGAGTAGAGTTGTGACTGGCACCGCTTCTATGTAGGCATGAAGAAAAACAGCTGCTGCCCCATGGCTGGTGGATAGATCCTCTAGGAAATATTAGATCCAGTTGAATAAAACACTTAAGGTTGGCTGCGCTGCGAGAGTGAACAAATTGTTCAACAGTGATGATAATAAGGTTTTTTTATTCATGACATGTTTCAAACCGTACCAACTTTTTTATCAAGTGAAAAAAATAAATGTGGTCTTCTCTTGATAAAGACATCTGTATAGCATTGAAACCCATTATGAATAAAAAAAAATCTTCTTATCATCATTGTTGAAGAATCAGTTTACCAGTAATCAGTTGTTTACCAGTTAACAGTGTAGCCCACCTAACATGTTTTATCCAACTGGATCCTACAAGGTTGTGCTACCTTTATTTATACAAAATTTGTCAAGCAAAATTTGATATACATCGAGTGGAGGAGATGAAGTGAGTTAACTAAAGATTTGTTGAAAAATTACACCATTTTTTATAGATGTCGGCCACTGCGTTTCAACAAAAATGAGCTATGTCAGATGACCCTGGCTGGTGTCTCTTCCTTTTCTCTTTATTGAAGTAAACTTGATGTAAATGCTAATGTCCCAAAAAAATTAGAAGGGTATTCAAGGAGTGATACCTTTATTGGCTAGTGGAGTCACTTGTAATGAAGCCTGATGAAGGGGCTGCCTGAGCCCTGAAAGCTTGCAAATATAATTTCTCTGGTTAACCAATAAAGGTATCACTCCTTGAATTCCTTTCTCATTTTTTTGGGACATAAGTATTTACATCGATTTTTTTGGCTAACACGGTACCATAATATTATTTTGTATTGTACAACATTTGAAGTAAACTTGAAATTCAAGCATGTATATATTTGTGAGGGAGTTAAGTAAGATAGCTTTCTACTTATGTCCAGACTATCAGATCAGATCTGATTGGAAAATGACTGTTGCGATAATCTCTAACAGAATAACGCTTGCTTCATACACAAAGTAACCTAACATATAAGCAAAGATTTAACCAAGATTATCCTTTTCTTGCCATCTGTAGGACACTTATACGTCTTAATGCCCTTTTGTCCACGTGCTGCTTTTGACACAATAGAATACAATCTTCTTTGTTGACCTCTTTACTCCATGGACATGTACACCACCGCACTCCAATGATTCTTTTCAAACTTTGTTTTTCAGTGTTCCCTGTAACAATAGCTTGGCAACTGTGTAACTTTCCATTGGTTTTACCATTATTTTACTTTTCTTCAAATGCAATTTTTTGAACAACACAAAGTATCCTTTATACTTATAAAAATAATATGCTTTATGTCAAACAGAAATAAAACCACAAGGTGAAATCATATGTAACGACAAATTGGATACAAATATAGTTCATTGTTGCATTCAACTCGTTAAGAGTTTGGATTAACCTACAATATGCATATTTAATTATGAAAATTTATTCTGGGCAGCTTTGTGAGAAATTATCATCTTTTGTTCTGATGACAAATCTTGTACCTATGTAATAACATTTGCTTCAACTATCAACAAGCCTTAGCAATTGCTTTAGTTTTTTGCCATTGACTTAATGTTCATTAGTATTTACAATTACCAGTTTATGGCATCATCTCAGGTCAATATTTTTTGCAACTTTTTTTTCCTCTGATAAAGATTAGAAATGACCAACTTATATTTCCATTTATTCGTGGAGAGTTTGAAGAACTTGACTAGGACCCTTTCTCAAGAGGGATTTAGTTTTAGAATTAACTATCATGAACACGTTTGTTGCTGCCCACAGATCTCACAAACAGCTTATAAGACTACAAGCATAATGACTACAAAGGACAAGTATCATAGACTAGATCTATATAAATGGTTATTTTGTCAAATTCAACTACTTCTTTTAGGTCATTAAAATCTAACTTTTTAACCTCAGCACCCAGAAACTGCTAATTTACTCTTCCATTTCACTACCTCTAGCCAGACTCTTCCTTTACCAGGGAAGGGATAACAAAAATTAAGCAGATGGAAGAAATCTCTAGCTTGGAAAGTTACAACCACTTCAGTTTAAAAAAAAATATGGCAGCCATAAAGACAATGGTACTGTACATACCAACATGCCAACAACTCTAACTTTTAGTCCCCTGCAAAAATATAAGCTAACAAAATTTCAGTTCCTAGTATGAAATGTAAAAAAGTAAAGTGGATACCCCATAAATCCATCATTTGTTTATAGAATTTGTTGCATTAATTGTATAAGGATCTGGATTGTGTACAAGAATGATACAGATTCAATTTTTGTGGAAGTGAAGTAATAACAAAGGTGGGATACTGTTCTAGAAGTGTAATCATTATCTGTACTATAATACTCCATTTATACTAACTCCAGAGAGATTTTTCTTCCATTTTGTGCGTTGCATGTCTTTAAATATATCTGTTTTTCTAAATGTTGTGCAAGGTAAAACTTCAATATTGCTAAACAGCTTATGATCAAAAGGTGGCAGTAAAATTCCTAGTACTCCTCTAAAGCCAGTCTAATGTCCAGTCAGGCTTGAAAATAATATCAAAGAACTGTCAGATCAGTCTGGTAATAAATAACAATGACTGGCAGATATGCTTTAGTAAAAATTAATCATTTAATGTGGAAAGCATTTGTTTAACAATTATAGGGCAATGCATTGTAAAGGTACTGCC
>VIAB01006585.1:13518-24515 GCA_009801035.1 Oophaga pumilio
CTGTTCTGTGATGCCTTTATAATGTTGTTTAAAATGGCACTTAGGTATATAGGTGTTTTAACCTACTCAAAGAATATTGTATTTTTATTCCATCATTGTGTTCTGTCCATATTCATTTGCCTTACGTGCACTTTATTGTGCTATTTCAAATAAATAAGTGATGCACCTAAACTTAAAGGTTTACAAAAAGTTTCATCCATTATGTCAGCACTTCCTCCAGTAGCTGTGCTGTTATAGTAATTTAAGCAGTGGATGGTCGCTCATCTTTTAATGACAACACTTACTGTGTTGTTAGTATGGCTAGAATCAGTGTCTCTTTAATACATTATTGTTAACAATATCCTATAATTGTAAAATACGAGAATCGGTCCGAGTATTAGAACTTGTGAGACAGATATCATTCTATGTTTTTAATTAAGAAAAGTACAAAACTACAAATAAGCATTCAGCAAGCAGCAATTAATATTGATCTGCTTAGTAGTGTAACGACAGCATGGTGCTTACTTATTTATGAAGTTTCTGGGCATTTGCGGCTAAGCTAGTAAGATCTCCTTTTTGGCTTATTAAATCTTACCAATGCTTTGTAAATTTGAGAAAATAATATATAACTTCTGTAAGAGAAATGTGTTAAAAGTTAAGGAAGGAAAAATCATTATCTCTTAAAGGGGTTGTTCAGTACTTGGACAACCACTTCTCAATCCCTATGTTGCCCCTTTGTGAAATAATAACACCTATTTACAACTCTGGTGCCTGCGCCGTTTCAGCTGTGTCGACACTGGTCTTCACGCGGATCGTGTGACATTGTTATGTCACATGATCTCTGCCGCCAATCAGCTTCACTTTCACCTCCTTCTGACCAATTACATATATCTGCAGGAAGTGAGAGCTGCCGGTACTTCCCTGCTGTTTTTCAAGATAAAAATAAAAGAAAATATCACCGAAGTTTTAGAGTAGAATGTGTACTAGAAGCGAGTTCTAAGCAATCATATCTTCTAGATCAGTGGTCCCCAACTTTTCTGACTTCTAGAGCCACATTCATCTCTGAAAGAGGGCTGCGAGCCATATCCAAAGTCCTCTGACCCCTCTCCCCCCTGAAAAGTGACATCCAGCTCCTATCTTTCCCACAATAATTATCCACAAAGGCTCATTAAAGTATTATGGCAGCCAAAGCTACCCCACAGAAATCACACCATGGCAGTATACTTGCATCCAGGAGTTTCCACTTTACCCTTATTTGGTGTTCTTGCATCAAGCATTCCCACTGTGCTATCACATCCAACTTCAAGCACCCACTCTATCTGGCATTATCATTCCATGTCCAGCTTAGAACTAACTTAATTTATCTCTCCAACTCCAATGCCAGTGTACGTGCATCCAAATCTGCACATCTGTGCGTGGGCTACTCACAAAAGTCGCCATCTGGAGACCTGCTCTTTTGATTAGTTTGCTAGACCTGGTGCTAATACACTAAGTTGGCAGACATCCACAAGCCACATATCATGGTCCTAAAAACCACATGAGGCTCCCATGACACAGGTTTGGATCTGTTTTTTAGATTAAGGTATACCAAAACTCCTAGTAAGTTAGGAGGAATACATTGTTATATATAATTCATTGCACAAAATCAAATTGCTTACTGAAAAGGAATGTGCCATTACATTAAATTAATTAGATTTAAATGAGTTCTCTATGACTGACTTTTGTGACCTAAGCACAAGACAGGTCATCAATAGGAGACTGATTGGAATCTGACACCCAACATCCCCATTGATCACTGCTGTGCCTTACATTGCTTAGTGGCTCCTGAGTTCTGCGCATTACCTCCTATTCACTTGAATAGAATAGTCAAGGTACTTAATGTCTGTTACGCATGCAGGAGGTGCACATGGTTCAGGGACCTGCTGTGCCACGGGGCAGAGCTTACCTACAAGTGGCAGAGCTAAGCGGAACCAGGTGTTCATTAGAGCTCCTGATTGTGTAGTGATTCTTGAGCTGTGGGTAGCCAACAGATACCACGAGGGAGTCCTCGGTACTGCAGTTGCTGACCCCAGGGGGTCAGGTATGCAGATATGGAAAGAACACGGGATCCATTGAGACTGTTAGATTCAGGAACCTCTACAGAATGGTTACTGACACGAACACAAGCTCGGGCTCCGTTCAGAATACTAGGTTCTTGCATAAATATTCAGGTACAGCTGGAGCAGCTTTAAGTTTCAGGACTGGCCACACAAAGACCAGGGGCTTCAGCTTCAGGACACTGGCCACACCAGGACCAGGGCTTTAGGTTCAGGACACTGGCCATATCATTACCAGGGGACCTAACAACTCACTAGTTGCACCACTAATACACTAATGAAACTCATTGCTTTGGCACCTCCCTTTTAGGGATGGTGTCCTTTATACAAGATGCCTCACAGCTATTGACTAAGGGCATTTAGCAGGTGCTCGTGTTGGCTCTTTTAGAACAGGGCAGTATATGCACGCACTGGATGTGCTGCTGTAAGGATGTGGCGGGGACCCTCATGTACCTTCTCTCTCCTGAACGTTGTTCAACTGTGTCACATGCTGCACCCTGACGGTTTATTAATGTTTTACTATTGTGTGTACTGTAACGCAGATGTGTTTGTCATGTATTGTTCATAGGCTTAGGGATAGATTGGGAAATAGTGTAGGACTGTAGTGGGATTAGAATAGAAGGGGGCACATTAGCGATAGAGCATAGGATATATGTAGGAGTAGTAAGGTATTGGCAGTATAGGAGTTAAGAAGATGGGAGGGATACAGAGCAGAGCAGCATAGAGCAGGGAGATATAGGAAAAGTACTTTCTGTTTAGAAACAGATGCCTGGGCAGTCTGCCCAAGGGTAGGATGCATATAGCAAGACAATGACAAGCCGTGGGGAAAAAGCTGCAGACAGCAGTAAGGGACCCCATGCTGGAGAACAGTGTATATGGGCACCAGCTCAACAAGATCATCCCCAGGAAGGATTCAGGGTCTGAGACCTGGGCGGGAGCAGCTGAGATGGCGTTTCCGGTACCTTTCCCTAATGGATCCGGACGAGGGGCTGACAGGGAGCTCGTGACATGTAACATGCAGATGGGACACGGATTGTCTAAGGAGGCTGCCCGGATGGCAGGTATAAAGAACAGAGAAAGCGAAATAACAATGAGACTAGGATTTGCCCGGAGGGCAGGGAAAGAGCAGGGAAAGAACAGGAAATGTTGCTCTGTGTGAACTGTGCTGCTGATGTGATGGATACCTTGCTGTTTAGTAAAGTTCAACTGTTGTAAAAGAATTGTGACTTTGTGGTGTTTCAAGGAACCCGGGAGCCAGAAGCTGGAATTACAGAGACTGAGGGAATTCCAGCAACAGAAGTGAGTACTCTACTGCACCCATCACACATACAACACAAAGGACATTGTATTTCCTCTGTAGGGCACCAGGGTGTGGGAACAATAGAGCCAGTTACCACGACTACCAGCCTGGCTGCCTTACACCCCTAAGAAGTGCGGCTCGTACAACACAAAGCAGGGAGCAATCCTAGAACTACGCCACTCATCTGTGGCGGTGAGTATGCCAGTGTCCCCGCATTGAGTGTGAGGGAAGCCATGTGGGGATGCCGGCAGTGGCGTTACAACGTCTTATTACCAACTACTCAAACTAATTCTGCCATGCCGTTGGTAAAGTATCTCTGCATTTTTTCATTAATTTCGTATGATTTGTTCTAGTTCTTTATCATTATTATATCACTATATATTTGGGACATACAGTAAGAAGCTGGGTGCATCCCCAAACTCAAAGACCTACAGTAATTTACTGAATGTCTGCCCTCAAGTAAACAAATACAATACAACACAATATTCATATGTTCATATAATGTATTCACAATATTCATACAAATTATGCCCCATAACTAATAATTATACAGTGTTCAGCCCCAGTGCACTTTACTGTCGTACTGATCGTAGTCTTTCATACAATACAGTACATAAAGTACATATACTGTGTGATTCCAGTTTTTTGACAGTATACTACATTGCTATTATTATTATTATCATTAGTAGTATTTTTTATAGCTCCATTAATTCCAATGTGCTGGACATTTGAAAAGGGCTACATACAGTACAGGCCAAAACTTTGGACACACCTTCTCATTCAAAGATTTTTCTGTATTTTCATGACTATGAAAATTGTAGAATCACACTGAAGGCATCAAAACTATGAATTAACACAAGTGGAATTATACATTACACTTTACAAAAAAGTGTGAAACAACTGAAAATATGTCTTATATTCTAGGTTCTTCAAAGTAGCCACCTTTTGCTTTGATTACTGCTTTGCACGCAGAAAAGGTGAACGGATGGACTCTACATGCCTGGTTCCCACCGTGAAGCATGGAGGAGGAGGTGTGATGGTGTGGGGGTGCTTTGCTGGTAACACTGTTGGGGATTTATTCAAAATTGAAGGCATACTGAACCAGCATGGCTACCACAGCATCTTGCAGCAGCATGCTATTCCAACCTGTTTGTGTTTAGTTGGACCATCATTTATTTTTCAACAGGACAATGACCCCAAACACACCTCTAGGCTGTGTAAGGGCTATTTGACCAAGAAGGAGAGTGTTGGGGTGCTACGCCATATGACCTGGCCTCCACAGTCACCAGACCTGAACTCAATCGAGATGGTTTGGGGTGAGCTGGACCGCTCACCGCTTCAATTTTGAATAAATCCCCAACAGTGTCACCAGCAAAGCACCCCCACACCATCACACCACCTCCTCCATGCTTCACGGTGGGAACTAGGCATGTAGAGTCCAGCCGTTCACCTTTTCTGCGTGCAAAGCAGTAATCAAAGCAAAAGGTGGCTACTTTGAAGAACCTAGAATATAAGACATATTTTCAGTTGTTTCACACTTTTTTGTAAAGTGTAATGTATAATTCCACATGTGTTAATTCATAGTTTTGATGCCTTCAGTGTGATTCTACAATTTTCATAGTCATGAAAATACAGTAAAATCTTTTAATGAGAAGGTGTGTCCAAACTTTTGGTCTGTACTGTATATATTACATATATATTACACACATAAACTTAAGTACGCAAACTGTTACACAGGTGAAAGGATCCTACTCTCTGCAGCTTACAATTTAAATTACCCAGATTTATTTGTTGGTGACCAGTTAAATTATGGATATGGCCTAACATTTTCATTTTCAACCTCCATCACTTTGACTTCACTCTTTAGTCAATAGCAGCCTATAAGAGTTAATTATTATAAGCGAGCACTAAAATACTCGAATACTCGTTACTCAAACTGAGCAATTTCTAATGCTCAGATGCTCATTTTGAGTAACGAGTATAATGGGAGTCAATGGGAAATCCGAACATTTTTCTGGCAGATCCTACAAGGAGATCTGGGGGGGCCCTGAAAATGTTGAAATAGATAGAAAAAGTGCAGAATGGAAGGATAACAACATGTGGAAGACCCCTGGAAGCATCTCTGACTGCCAGATTGCTT
This sequence comes from Oophaga pumilio, assembly GCA_009801035.1. Classification (NCBI taxonomy): domain Eukaryota; kingdom Metazoa; phylum Chordata; class Amphibia; order Anura; family Dendrobatidae; genus Oophaga; species Oophaga pumilio. Next base: position 19,034 of record VIAB01006585.1, read on the forward strand.
CTGAGAACAATAGTGTCATACTTTTACTCCACTTTAAGGACTGACAATAAAACATTCAAAATTAATGAGAATTTGAAGTTTACATGTTTTCCTGTATAATCACTTGTATGTAAGACAGAATTTTAAAAAGATTAAAAAATTATAATTTATGTAAACCAAAATTTAATTTTTTATTTAAAATTTGGAAATTTCAGTGTAATTCATGAAGCAAGAAGCGCCAATAATTCGGGACTCAGAGGTACTCAGATACTCCCTGTATTAGACATTAAGGAGGGCCTCATACACAGTCTGTTGAAATTGTCATGTAGTAGTGCTCCTAGACTCATAAAGGCTATGCACTAAATTACAAGCAGGGTCATACATACACCCTTGAAAGCACCAACTGGAGTGCCTCATAAAACAAATTAAGAAATTGTAGCTGTAGCACTTCTACAGTCAAAGGCTTTGCACAAAGTGCAAAACCAGGAAAAAATTATAATAGGGTCATCCAGTCATCCATAGACCTTAGAAAACAATAACGGGGGGGCCTCATTCAAATATTGAACATTAAAAACACTTTATGTGCTTCTGTCATCTGGTGGTGTGGAAAAGTTGGGTGTAATCCAGGATTTGTTCATTTTTATCAGAGTAAGCCTGACAGCACTTTCTGTTGACAGGAAAAAGTGCCTGTCTGTTATGACCTACCCAGTGGCACTAAAAACCCACTCAGACAAGATGCTAGAGGCAGGGCAGCCAGCACCTCCAAGGCATAGAGGGACAGCAAATTCCATGTGTGTTAGGCATCAGGATTCTCCCGCTGCGTGGAACAGATCCCAAGCATTATCTGATGCTGTGGTCCCCATTCAGGTCTGCTCAGCACAGACGTCGGTCCTAGTGTCTTGCTCAGGCTCGTGGTATACATTTGGTTGCTGCTGACTCTCCAGCCAAGTCTTTGGTAACCAGTGATATACAGGTGCAGCTTTGCGCTCTGAAGTTTAAGTCCAGAGATCAACTTACTGCGCATGTCCGTGATGTGGCATCTTCCCATTGGTGGACAGACTTTAGCTGCTCTGGTGACGTGGCAGCTCCAGATTGGCCCGCAGGCGATGCCCCAACCGAATGGGCATGTTTGGGGTGGAGCTTAATGTATAAAAGGCTCTCTGCGGCACACGTTGGCACACTTGTGTTGTATATATTTTGGTGTGTGTGGGTGAATACTCTACCACTCTGTCTGCATGCTTTCTGGTATTTGTCTGTGCTCAGAGACTGAATACATTGGCAGGCTGGTAACACACTTTTGCGGTTTCGTGCCCATGGCTGAACGCCTGAGTCTTTAGTCAGCTACATGCTTAGGGTGCCAGTTAGGCACAAATTCAGTAGCGTCACTACTGGAATAACTAGCCGCTTGGCTTAGCATTTGTTTTGTTCGTGTGTGCGGTTAGCACTGATCAGTTACAGAGCAAGCTCAACCCTTACGTTATATTTTCTACCTAGCGTCATAGAAGGTCTTTCTATCGGCTCAGCATCTGCTTCATTCGTGTGTGTGGTTAGCACAGTTTAGTTGCAGAGATAGCTCAATCCACGTGCTAACTTCCCTGTGATGTTAACAGGGTGTAGTACTTTGCATACTTGGGGCAGTACCTTTCTGAGAAGTAACAGAGCTTGGTTCCGAAAACGTTGTGTGGAGTTAACAGTATGTTCAAGGTGAACGCTTGCTGTTTTGTCCATCATTGTTCACACTAGCAGTGGGTTACATCTCTGCACGGTGGACCCCGGGTTGTGATCGCACTTTATTTTTATATTTTATTTAGTGCGATCCGCCAATCCTAACAACTTGTCCAGCTTTGAAACCCAGTAGTAGTTGAAGGTCACAGAGAAATTAGGGAGTATGCTGGTTTTATTGGCCAGGTATTGCATCTTTAAACAATGTTCCCTCTTAGTCAAAAATACCCAATTATCAGAACATTGGTGCAATGAGGGTGTCATGAAATTGACCCAGGCATTTACAGTCTACCCCTGCCTCTGCTCTAGCTGGTGTGTGTCTCACTCACCTCTCCTCCTTGATTGGGCAAGGAAGCTTGCCCACTGCTGCTAGTGTTGTCTGAAGGGAAATTTTTCAACTTATTTTCCACAATGGCTTTCTGGTATAGCATGATTTTAGTTGACCTCTCCTCCTCAGAAATGAAAGATGCAAGGTTTTCTTTGTAGTGTGAATCTATCAGGGTGAATAACCAGTACATTTTTTTTTCGCCAAGGTGAATATAATGCACGTGTCATGGAAAAGGCAGCGGTACATAAAGTTTGCCATATTTTCCAAGGTCTCTACAGCCAACACTTTTCAGTCTACATTATAATAACTATTCTCCATCTCCTCCTTCTCCTTTATCTCTTCCTTCTCATACCCCTGTTCAGCCCATTCACATAGGATAGACAGGATGAAACTTGAGTTGGTACATGCCTTTGTTGCGCCAGCCAGCTCCTGTTCCTCCTCCTCTTCCTCAGCCTCTAGCTCCTCATTGTTACCCAATTTGCGCTGAGCAGGTGAGATGAGGCTGGGATGGGTAGTATGTCTCTGTCTCATGTCTTCCTCCATCTCCACCTGGTTGACATGCAAAGCTTCATGTTTAATTGTCAGCAGCAATATTGATGAATAAAAATCACCACACTCTGGGTAGGTGCTCAAGTAGGGTCCAAAACCAATTAAATATATAAAAAATTTGGCATTCAAAGGAATTTGGGAACAATTTTTTTTATTTTAATTACAGTCCATAAATGCATACAGACATTTTGGTCTCAAACAACCTTCATCAGTGTAACTGACCACACAGGACATTCACAGAATAAGCGGTGGATACTGTGTTCACTACATTGCCTACTCTCCTGAATTCTTTCCCATAAGCTATAATACTTACTCTGCAGTACACTGTGTCCACTTTTTCTTTCCCTTTACCTGTGCAGTCTGTACATTGATAATGTTCATTTGAGACCAAAATGTTTGTCCTTATTTATGGACTGCAATTAAAATCAAGAAATTTGTTCCAAAATTCCTTTGAGTGACAAGTTTTTAATATATGCTGTTCAAAAAAATAAAGGGAACACTCAAATAACACATCCTAGATCTAAATGAATGAAATATTCTCATTGAATACTTTGTTCAGTACAAAGTTGAATGTGCTGTCAACTTAATCACACAAAAATCATCAATGGAAATCAAATTTTTGAACCAATGGAGACCTGGATTTGACGAGACCCCCAAAATGAAAGTGGAAACAAGTCAAAATGAAAATCAAAAAAAGACAAAATTAATGTGGAAACAAGTCAAAATGATGCTCAGTATTGTGTGTGGCCTCCACGTGCCTGTATGAACTCCCTACAACGCCGGGGCATGCTCCTGATGAGGTTGCAGATATTCTCCTGAGGGATCTCCTCCCAGACTTGGACTAAAGCATCTGTCAACTCCTGGACAGTCAGTGGTGCAACGTGACATTGGTGGATGGAGCAAGACATGCTGTCCCAGATGTGCTCAATCGGATTCAGGTCTGGGGAATGGGCAGGCCAGTCCAAAGCTTTCAATGCCTTCATCTTGCAGGAACTGCTGACACACTCCAGCCACATGAGGTCTGGCATTGTCCTGCATTAGGAGGAACCCAGAGCCCACAGCACCAGCATATGGTCTCACAAGAGGTCTGAGGATCTCATCTCGGTACCTAATGGCAGTCAGGCTACCTCTGGTGAGCATATGGAGGGCTGTGTGGCCCTCCAAAGAAATGCCACCCCACACCATTACTGACCCACCGCCAACCCAGTCATGCTGAAGCCCTGGCCTCCACAATGTTCTTCCAATGTTCCATCATAGAAATGTAGCTTCCTGTGATCACATGTTATTCGTTAAGTGAAAACGTGCTAGTACATGGCGGGTATGCCACAACAGGAGAAATAGCGGCAGTTGGGGGCATAGTATCAATGGGCCAAATTTGTACACCTGTAACAGGACAATTTTAAATTTTTTATTTAAAACCAAAGAGATTTCACACAAAGCAGCTTCTACAGTATGCATGATTGAGTCAATGTTTGTAACAAAAATATTTTGTGAACTTTTTCAGGCCAAGCAGTTTTTAAAAAATGTAACCCATTACACAATGCACATTAAACTGTATAGATGTCTAATTGAATCAAGAAAAAGATTTTGAACATATTTTTGGAGTTTTAGATAGCACAGTAATGTAATAATAACCGTGTTAAATTGTATGGATGAGTTATTCAATCCAGAAAAAAAATTTGAAATTAAATATTTTGAAAGTCTAGTTGATGTACTTCTCATAAACACTATTCAAAAATGCAAAGTCAGGAAAAAATTATAAGGCGGGTAATACAGTAATCCTCTTCAGGTGTCAGCTGCTTCTTTTCCTTCCTCAGGAGGCTGGGGGAAATACCTCCACCTGCTTCATGAAGCCTGATTCCCAGGTGCCTGAGCTCTAAGTGACCCAGCTTTGCATAGTGCCAGAGTAACCGACATGTAGAAATGGGCTACAGCTCTGTGTGACCGACACCATTGCCTGCTCTCACATAGGAGGTGGGGAACCCAAGGACAGTCCAATATCTCGGGAGTAGTAGCCCCATCTCAAGCTGCCAATGTTGACCCTCCACTTTGAGGAATATTACCCTGTTTCCAGCCATCATCTCTTGCAAGTGTTCTGTCTCTACTGCCTGCTGTTTGAACGAGATGATGGGTCCCACTTTGTTCTATGGACTCCATCTCTGCTGCCGGTTGTATGTAACGACCTACACCAGGGATGTCAACTGCATAATTTCCAAGAAGACTTGTGGCTGTACTAGCTCAAAAGGGTGTTTCTACTCACTACTGAGCAAAGGCTCTGAATACTTATGACTATGTCATATTTCAGTTTTTCTTTTTTAATAAATTTGCAAAAATGTCTATATTTCCATTTTTTTTCAGTCAAGATGGGGTGCAGAGTGTACATTAATGAGAAAATGAGAAAAAAAATGAACGTTTTTGAATTTACCAAGTGGCTGCAATGAAACAAAGAGTGAAACATTTAAAGAGGTCTGAATACTTTCCGTACCCACTGTATATAACACCGAAATGTACCACAGAGCACATAATACTCTATGGATGAGTAACTGAATACATAAAAACATTTCAACATTTTTCGGAAGTGTTAAATGACACCAAAATGAGCCACCAAGCACGTAACACTCTATGGGTGAGCAATTGAATCCAGAAAAATGTTTCAATGCTTTTTTGGAGTGCTGTATGCCAAGAAAATGTACAATAGAGCATGTAATAGTATTTATATGAGTAATTGAACACATAAAAATGTTTCAAGGCTTTTTTTAACTGTTATATAACACCGAAATGTACCTCAAAGCACTTAATAGTACATGTATAAGTAATTGAATACAGGAAGGAAACCTTTTATAACTATTTTTTTGACTGCTACGTGTAACGCTGGTATTGTCTGTACTTTGTTTTCCAGCGTTA
>VIAB01006585.1:65618-79044 GCA_009801035.1 Oophaga pumilio
ACATCACTCTCCCGTGCTCGCACTGTGATCATTGCTAGCAGAGGACAATGTTGAGAGTTGTATTCAGCTGTTTACAGCAAGAGCAGGTGGCGGCTGATGGCAGTATTCATCAGCTGCCGCCTACGCTATAAATAAATAAATTAATACAAAAATGACATGGGGTTTCCCTGTATTTTTGATAACCAGTCAGTGAAAGCTGACAGCTGCAGGCTGCAACCCTCTGTGGTCAGCTTCAACAAGGCTGGTTATCAAGAAAAAATGATGTGCGCCCCCCCCCTTTTTTGACAACCAGGCAAGCTAAAGCAGACAGCTCGGGCTGGTATTTTCAGTCTGGTAAGGGGCCATGGATATTGGCCCCCAGCCTGAAAATAGCAGCCCGCAGCTGCCCTTGAAAAGGTGCATCTATTAGATGTGCCAATTCTGCCACTTTTCCTGTCTCTTCATAATTGCTCTGTGAAGGTGGCAAATGGAGTTCATATTTGTGGGGTTGATGTCGCCATTGTATTGTACAGTGACATGAAGTCCATGGGTTAGTAATGGAGAGGCATCTATAAGTTGCCTCTCCATTACTAATCCAATAGTGATATTGTAAATAAACACACACCCAGAATAAAGTCTTTTATTTGAAAGAATGACACAGACTCCTTTAATGAATCAAAATTAAACCACACTCACCTCATTGCCCTGTCCACAGAAGTCAATGTCTCCTGTAACAAAATTAAAACAATAAACAATATTCCTTACCTGTCCATGGAGAAGATAATAATCCATTTGTCCCTCGACGGGTCTACCTCTGCTACATCTAGAAGTATATGTAGAAGTAAAAGGAAAACTCTTAAAACTAGAGCCAACTTAAAATTTTCATTGTCAGATTTGAATTCAGAAATGACTCATTTCATAGCTGAGCTTGACAACTTTTGAAAATATGTAGAACAGTGTAATTATACATTTTATTTAATCTGACCTAAGATTTATCTGCATTAAACTTCAATTCCCATTTTTCAGCAAAAGCTTCCAGATTACATAAATCACTCTGTAATATTAACTTATCCTTCTTTGTGTTGATTACCTTACTCTTTATGCCCTCTTCAAGGTCTTTAATAATTATGTTAAAAAGAAGAGGGCCCAATAATAACCTGTGTGGTACCTTGCTGTTAACTGTGACCCAATCTGAATATGTTCCATTAATAAACTCCCTCTGTTTCCTATCACTGAGCCAGTTGTTAATCCAGTTACACATATTTTCCCTTGGTCCCATTTCTTTCATTTTAAATTCCAACATTTTATGTGGTACTGTACAAATTGTCTTTGAAAAATCTAAGATGGAGAACATCCACAATGTTACCCTGATCCAGTCTGGAACTTACCTTCTCATAGAAACTGATCAGGTTCTTTTGACAGAACCTAACCCTCATAAATCCATGTGCAAATAATTACAATATCAAAATCTGAAACCTAACAAAAGCCTTAAAAGACAGTATAAAAATAGTGAATGCATAATGTAGTATATCAGGACACAGAAAGTCATAATCAACAAATTACAAAGCTTCCAAAACTTGAAAGAATTTTACAAGTGCACTACATGAATACATAAATAAAAATCATAATCCAAGGGGACGGAATACGTGCCTGTCTTATGCCTTTTTCAGAAGTGACTGTGCTTCTTGATGGCTGCACATTAGAATACAGTTTGAATAAAATGAGCCATGTAAAACCCAATTATTACTTCAATTGTTATTCCTGTTCCCACATTCAATAACAGTGTCTATTTTATTATGAGTTAATAAAGGAAAGTTCAGTAGGCATTATATAAAATATTCAACCTTTAAAAACCTCTGTAACTTTAACATTTTTCCAACTCTAATGAATTTATCAAGCCTAACAAGAGTTTTGGCTTCAGGGTTTTTCACCAATGCTTTACTTAACCAGCAGAAATTGAATTTCTATACACTTGTATAAATACATGTTAATGATCAGGAGTTCGGATTTTGAGCTGCAGCACATCTTAATTAATTTTGAAGACGCTTGTACCAATATTATATCTTTTGAGCCAATAACAGACAGTTTTTCTGGTTTTTATTGCCACAAAGCTTTAGAAATCCATAACAATAGTTTATGACATTTTAATTGAAATGCTGCTGTGTAATGCTTGCCTCTCTGGTGCTTTTACCAAGGAGAATTACCTCTGCAGCATAACGTGATCTTGAACTTTGCAGCTCTGTTTTCAATAACTGAGAGCGTTAGATGAATTTAGTATTAGTTTGTTGCTAGCCCACTCTGTAAAAAGCTACTGTTAGATGATGCCAGCAAAAAGTATGGCGCATTTATATTACATAGTCAAGCTGTTTGTGAAGGAGATCTGTCTGTAGGTTTTTGCTATGTAATCCTTGAGAAGCATGATATATGGGCAGTGACTCTCATTTCAGCGATGTGTCACTTACTAGACTGCTTGGTGCAGTTTTCATAGAATTACTGTTTTCCCTACTGTAGATGTAGCAGTGCTCAGAATGCTGAGGTCTGTATAACCAGCCCACACCACATTGTCATTAGCAGCTTCCTAAATACATTGTGCATTTTCAGAAACTAGCAATTAGTGGTGAGGCAAGGTTACACAGATTAACTGAGCTGGCTTGCATCTGAGACCTAGTCCTGTAGTGATAATGTCCTGCTGATAAAAGACTAGTTGTATTGAAACTAAAGCAACCAGCCTAATAAGTGACACATCCCTGTAATCATGCTCACTGCCTCTACATTATGCTGTTCTCAGGTCAAAACCTGCTGACAGATTCCCTCTTAAACATTAGTCTGCTGGTAAATTAGGTTAGGGCTAAGAAAATTAGTTGTTCCCTTTCAGATGTCCTCTTTTATAGCCTTTATTAATGAATGTTTTGATTAATGAATGTTTTATTAATGAATGAATTGTTTCTAAATAGTGATGATGAAACACTAAAATGCTGGCGTACTTAGTACTCAAAATGAGCAGGTCAGGCACTCGGACGGACTCGACTTGAGTACCGAGCATAATGGAAGTCATTGGGAAGCATTTTTCCAGAAGACCCTAACAGGAGGGCTGGGAAGCCAGGAAATTGTTGAAACGCTTTAAAACAGCACTCAAATGGAATGGAAACAGCATGTGGAAGAGGCGTGGACTCATCTCTGACTCCCAGGTCGCTGCTGGGGTACAATGTTGTCAGAGCATTACACCACTTTTACGGACTGACAATAAAACATACAAAACTGAAGATAAAATGGATTTTACAGAATTTTTTTTTTAGGAAACATTCTTTCCTGTATAATGACCTGTATATAAGGTGAAAAAATAACTGTCGCCTATAACTTCAGTAGATGACATAGTAGAGGGGCAAATAAAATTACACCCAACAGTAGTTCCAGGTAAATGTATTTTAACATTTTACTTTTTTATCTGGGTATGTGGTGTTTGTGACATAGTCAGACACACCGTGTTTAATTTATGAAGGAGGGACTCGGAAACTCACAGAGCCTATGCGGACAATGCAAGAACTGCCAACATTTAGAAAGAAGAAGGACTTCAATACACACTGTATTAGACATAAAGGAGGGTCTCATTCACATTCTGTTAAAATTGTTAGGTAGTGGATCTCCTTGACTCATAAAGCCTATGTACTAAGTGCAAGGACTGACAAAAATTAAAATGAGGAGACCACAATACACCCTGGAAGACGAGTAGTCGAGGGTCGCAGAAAACATTTTTTTCCCATTTTTAAGGAGTGGGACTCCTAGACTGATACGACAACATAGACACAAACAAAAGGGTCCTCCATGAACTATCTAGGTTAAATGAATATTTTTATTGAAGCACTTTTGGCGTGATAACATAATTTGCACGAGCAGCAACGCTGCTTATTCCGGCGGCGTAACTGCATCTCTGAAGCAGTGTGTACACTTCCCGGCTTCAGAGACGAGCGCTGTGGATGACCAAAAGCCATCTTCTGAACTTCAGCTAGTTATAAAAATTACGGGGGACCCCACACCATTTCTAAAAAATTAATTATTTAATACATGCTACACAGCGGTTGCTGACTTCAAGTCTTGTCACACTCGCCTGGTCTCACTATCGGAGGGAGACCAAGTGACAATGATGAGAGCTGTATTCAGCACCGGGTGGCTGGGAACAGTGCTAATTGCACTGCTTTTCCCAGGCACCGGTACGTGACACGTGTTTTGTCCGTGGTACGTTTAATAAAAGGGAGATGTCTACGGGGTTTTCACACGGACACATGGTCCATGTGAAAAACCTGACATATGTACACCACCATTGAATACCCAGGTTGGGTTAGTGACTTCATTGTCCACCACCTCATCTTCCACTTCCGCACTCTGGTTCTCCTGACTTGTTGACTTAACTTCACTTCTTGGGAACTGTATCTCATCATCATCTACCTCTTACGACACTATTTGCCGTTTCCCACAATCATCTTCTTCTGACCGTGGCTTCTCAAATATTTTGGCATCACTACACATGATCTCCTCACTTCCCTCTTGAAACATGCAGGGTGAGAGGCCAGAATCAATAAATGGAAGTGTAAAGGGCTCGTCAGAATGTCCGAGTGTGGGATTAATTATCTCTTAAGACTCAATATGGTGGGAGGAAGGAGAATCAGGGTGAGGATTATGTGATCCAGACTCTTGGCTAGTGAGACTGGAATATGTGGAAGACAGGGTGGTGCTGCAAAACATACTGGAAGCATTATCTGCCATCCAACAGACCACCTGTTTGCACTGTTCTGGCTTCAAAAGTAGTGTTCCGCTTCCTCCTGCAAAATGGGACAGGAAGCTAGGTCTCGTGGATGAGCTAGTATGTTATGCTCCCACAGCAGGCACAGTTTTTCCTGGCCCATGGCCTTGGCTTCTGCATGCACCATTAATAGCTTCTCCATCCCTTACCACATACCTTGTGCATTTTAAATTAGGCATATAACATATGCCTGCAAACTTTCTGGCATTAATAGGGAAAAGAAAATATGAAGCCCTGAAAGGTACTTTTGTTTTTAGGTTACCTATAGAAGGACTGTAAAGCAATAAACTCTTCCTATATGCCTTTAATTCAAAACTATCCCTCTTCCTCCAGCTATTCCTACAATGAATGCAGATAACAGCGGATTTACTTGAGAAAGGACATTATGTAGCCCTGAAAAAGACTGTTGTTTTAATGGTGCAGGAGTGGTATATAAGTACTGCAATAGCAATTAAACATTGCCTATATGCCTGCTCTCCCTCCTACATCAACTCTCCCTGAACTGCTTCTGGAGGAAAGTGTGCTGAGCATAGCATCACCGGGTCTTATATAAAAACCGATGACACGTTGCGGCTGGCCAATCACAATAATGCCAGTAGCCAACATGGTTATGGCATTACCGTGTATGGCAGGCAATCCCTGCATGTTTATTGGCTGTCTAACAGCCACGAAACATGCGGAGCAGGGACTCGAGCATGACGTTTGAGCACCTGCAATACTTGAATGCTCGCTCTTCTCTATTTATAAACTGTAACAGCAAGCTGAGATTTTCTTCTATATCAAGGAAAAAAAATTGCAAAGTTTCAAAGCTTCTCCTACCCATTACAATGTTAAAATGTTAAAAACAGAACATGGCTTCCATGAGCTATCCATTATTTTCACTGACCTGTATGGGTGATTTTAATCTGTGATTCAGATAATAATGGATATGCATAGTCTACAAACAAAAAAATATATATACAAAACATGGACATGTGAAACAACACAGTATTTTATTTTAATTAGCTAGATGTCTATTTTCAGAAAGCCAGGAAGAATAGACTGTTATCTATATGTTGACTTTTGAATTTATTTGTTTCTTTCTGATTGTAAAAGAAAACAGACTTTTATTCCTGTAAGCCTGTAATGTTGACTTGTAAGTTGACAATTTGTTGTTACATATTGTGCCCTTATCCTGAATGTCTAGTGGTACAGGGTCATGAAACAATGATGTTTACTGATATGTTTAATACACATTGTCTAGGCCAGCCAGTTTGTTGACTTTCAAAATAGAGGAAAAACTATGCAAATAGATTCCATAATCAAACAATGCGAGTTGGTCTTATCACTATTCTTCCCCTTTATCTGTGAATACTTGATTAAGGACAGTTGTTAACTATAAGAAGAGGTTATATGCCTCTGTAACATCAGACAGATATTCAGCCAAGACATCCATACATCCTACGGACCAGCGACTCTTTACAGGACAGCTGCCAAGACATCATGGCTCCATCACGAGGTACACAGATTTGTGATTCTTCAGGATGCCAACTTAGGGGACCATGGTCTAAGCTGGAAGAATACAGATCTGCTCCATTGACCATCGCTGAACTATGGATATGTTTGGGCTAGTCAGAATTTGAGCCCACCAGTCTCCTGATCCTCAAGGATATATTTGTGGGGACCAGTAAAGAAACCTGCTGGTCACCTGCCTTAATGGAGATGTTCGGAAAAGCCAAGTTGTGAACCTCCAGTTAACTGGCCTTTTACCTCAATGGATTGTCATCTTCCTAAGCTTGTCGTTACCTCTTCTTTGTGCATGCCACAGGTGGGGTAGTTGGCCCTGGAAGCTGAAGCCAGGTTGTGACCCTCTGGTCAACTGGCCTTGTACATCAGTTGACTGTCATCTTCCTAAGCTTGTCAATACCTCCTCTGTGTGCGAGCCCTGGAAGCTCTCAAGTCATAGGTGTAATTGTGCACCATCTTGGATATTGTGCTGGGACTGTTCTACTTGTTATTTGGGTGTTTTGTAGTTCAATAAAATATTGCCACACTATTTTACGCTCACCCTGTGTTTTCTGAGTAGCGTAATGCAGTTGATGAAAGGAGAGCGGGCGTTCGGTGGGATGATCCCTGGTCCATGTGATCTTGGCTAGCAGACCAGGGCGTCTGCTGACCCACCCTGTCTCCACACCATATCTTTTAAGCATTATTCCACAGCAAAATTAGATTAGGACTGAGAAAATTATTGGTCACCTTCCAGATGTCCTCTATTATAACATTTATTATAAATGGTTTCTAAACTATAACAGCAAGCTAAGTAAACACATTACGGCACTAAGAGGATCTGTCTGCTCTCCTGATATGTTTGTTTTAGTAAATACTTGTATTCTTCATCAAATAACAGTTCTGGAGAATCTTTACTTAGAAAATAGCTGTGTGCCTTTTTGTTGCATTCAGACTTAGGTTATTTATCTCATACGTGAAAAAAAAATGGATCGACTTTCACCATTGTGGATCACATTTTCCACAGTGTTTGGTCGCTGTGTGTGTTTTCTTTCATGTACCAAGAAAATAAATAATTTCAAAGTTTCTCTTATCCATTACCATATTAAAAACAAACAGCACAGCATTAATCAGCTGTCTGTAATTTTCGCAGGCCCATAGACTTGTATGGGTAAATTTAATCCATGACTCAGATCAAAAACGAACATGTCTCAATGATTTTCTTGAAGATACACAATCAACAAAACAAACATGAGAAAAATAGGCAGGTGCTCCATGTGTCAAACTGGTAGGATAATGTAAAGGATTGGGAATTTAAGGAAACCACTCACATGATTAGGTTGTGCAAATTGCAAGAAGGATACTGCATGAATCTTGGAAACTGGTGAGGATGTGGTCGCTGCTCCACCTGCTGAACCTGACAAGGTCAGGCATGAATCTTCATAGAAGAGACACCTGAAAGACACATCATTGCGGGCTCTGCCAAGTGCAGAAAAAACATATGACCAGGAGATTGAAGAAAGGGGACTTTATTGACAGCACATTTTGAAGTTGTTCTAACTCCTGGCGTCTTCAGAAGTGATACTTCCTGAGTGGTGTGTAGGATCACGTGTGGACATCATATTGTACATGGTTTTTAGAGGCTGCGGTGACATCATGAGGAACCCCAGCGCCAAGTGATTCTTGGTGCTGTCACATCTCCTGAAACCTCTAACAGGCATGTACAATATGATGTCCACAAGTGATCCTACATCAGAGGTCCAGTACACACCACTAAGGAAGGATCACTTCTGAAGACACCAGGAGTTAGAACAACTCTGAAACACATTGTCAATCTCAATCTCCTGGTCACCTGTTTAGTTTCAACTAGTCAGCAGCGGCAATTCCATGTCTTTGAGCTGTCTCTTCTAATAAGAAAAATAAGAAAAACATGGACATGTCAACAGTACCATAGACTATAATGGCTGTGTGTTCTATCCATGAAAAACATGAATAGTATATGTACGTGATGCTTTATAAGGCTGTTATTACTGCTTGAAATGTATGGATGAATTAAAATCTGGCTGTTACCAGCTAGGGGTTTGTGCCCCACACTCTAACATTTTCTAATCAGAGCTAACACTAGCCTATTATAATACACACTAATATGACAAAGGGAATGGCAACACTCAGTTGTTAATTTATCCATAAATGTTCCAGAAGCAATAATGAGGGAACAGCACAAAACAAAGTTCTAAACAAGCATTATCCAGAAGTATTATTTTATGGTGAATATGAGTATTTGCTAAAACAGATGTGTTAGGAGTGGAGAAGAGGTGTTTCCTAAAGGGGTTCTATGATTTTATTTATTTATTTGTAAAATAATCATTTTATCCCCTTACGTAATATGGAGTTGATATACACCTACACGCTGAAAATAATTTGCAACTAAAATGGCTAATACAATACTCTTTTCTCCATAATATTCTTATTTAAAATGGACATAATTGATTGGAGACTGCTGCTAAAGGTGCATTTACATTACAAGATTACTGTGAATACTCGTTCACAATAAAGAGGCTGCCAATCACCCCATGATGAGCAAAACACTTGTTTGTCGGGTGAATTGTTTATTAAATAACGTTAAAAATTATTGTACTAGGCATCGCATCGTGCTGGTGCTGTCAAGAACAATTTCAACTTATGTGCACTGAACGTTCTATTACAGATCTTTCCATGCACCTTGGCTGTGCATTCTGCTGCTCTAAACTGGCTATTAAATGGTCGCTGATCAGCAAACAAATTGTTGATCAGCGGTCGTTAAAGGGAATCTGTCAGCTGATTTTTTGCTATGTAATCTGTGGACAGCATGTTGTAGGGTTTAAAACACAGAATGCTGCTATGTGTCAGTTATCAGGCTGTGTGCTGTTGTTGCGCTTGCCATTTCCAAGGCAGATGTTGAAGCACTCTGCACACCACACCTGGAGTGACTTTCAACTTAGGACCTCTGTGTGAGAGCACTGCATGCACCATGTGCCCTCACCCTGTTTGATTCACTTTTTTGCTCTGAGGTGCTAAAGGATAATCCTCCCTCTTTTTGTTTTCCTACATGTACACTTTCCTAATGATGCCTTATAACTAAGGCTGAAATGTGTTGGGAAGGAGCGATAATTTTTTGGGGTGTCTATAGAAAAGTACAATACTTGGGTACTACCCTCGCTATGGCGAGAGCTACTGCATGAAGTTAACAGGGTTAGGCCGGGGTCACACATGCGAGAAACTTACACGATTCTCGTGCGAGTCTCTCGCATGAAAACCCGGCACTGCTGCGGGCACTCAGACCGGAGCGTGCAGCTGCATGTAATTCTATGCAGCCGCACGCTCCGGTCCGTGTACCGGCGGCAGTGACAGGTGTTCATGCGAGAGACTCGCATGAGAATCGTGTGAGTTTCTCGCATGTGTAACCCTGGCCTTAGATAGATCTCCCCATCGACAGCTACAAAGAGGTTTCTTGAAGGACTACATCTTTACGTCTCATTTGAGTGGGATCTAAAATAATTATTATTCACTTAACATAGCTATAAATCCATGTGACATGTGACATATGATAGATACTCACACCTTTAATTTTTGTGCTTTCTGTTTGGCCCCAGTTTTTAAATGATACATTAAAAGTTACATTTTAAGTAGAACCTCTCCATGCGGATTAGATATTCATTTTCTGAGAGAATTTATTCTGACAACACTGGACAATACCTTTTGCTACATATGTGCTGTTGTTTACTTAAAATGAAGGTTTTATGACCAGGGGATTATCACTGCCTGGACTACAGCTCATACTCCTGCTAGGCTTACCACACCCCCTTCTGTGATAACAGCTCATGGTCAACAGACAATGTACATAGATGAGATGTGGTTTTGGTGGGTTAGCTTTATGAGCTTTAAGTGACACATATCAACTAATCTAAATGGTCCCTAGCACCTTCTAACGATCTGTGTATGTGATTAATTTTCACAAATAGGGTATGAAGGCACAATCATCAGGGTTGAAAAGCCTCTTAATGAATTTGACACATCTTATTCCTGCACGACTTTCATTAAGACTGGCACGCAAAATGCCAGTCTTAATGAATCGCAGCCATATTTCTCTAAAAAGTGCTGTATTGTATCTACAGCCTTTAATCAGATATACTGTATGTGTCCATAGATACAAACTACCGTAATCCTGTGTAGTCTGATCTTGCTGTCAAACTCCCTTCCATTTGTCCCCTACTTCTTCTTAACAGAAATGCACAGATTAGCAAGAGGCATGGGTAAGATGGAAAGCACTGTAAGTGCAGGAACAGACAACACAAAGACCCCAATTTATCAAGACTGGAGATTTTCTCTCTGGTCTTGATGAGGGGCATGCTGGAGTCAGATGCTCCTGATTCATTAAGAAACACACACTTCTTAATGAATAAGGAGTGTCCTACAAGTGATGTGCAAATTGCCTCTTCAAAAAAAGAGGACTTGTACTCTATAGCGCCACCTATTGGAAGTAGCGATCCTACAAGTCACAATCAACCCTTTAACGAGTCTTGTAATATGACTTAGGATAAAAGCCAAATCAGAATCTCCATTTGCAGACACGATGTTTCGGACTATTGGTCCTCGTCAGTGCAAAGTAGGAGAGATCTGATTTGGCTAGGTGAGAGGCTCTGGACTAGGGTCTGGGGGGTAAGGTTTCTCCTTGTGGAGAGTGACATACCAGCTCTGGCGTGTGTACATTATTTCATACAGGTGTATATAACACATTTAGATCTTTTTATTTAAATTGTTTATATCTCTTTTGTATGACAAATGTATATCAAAGGTATGTAAAAATACACTATTGGCATTCATATGCTTCATAAAAAAATATTAGAATATTATACTGTATCTAGGCATGCTTCTATTCCTATTTAAGTGGACGACATGTTAAAGGGGTTGTACAGATGTATAGAAAACATGTCTGTTTTATTATATAAACAGCCACATTGCACCATGGGTTTTTGGTATTGCAGTGCAGTTCCTTTAGCTGAGCTGTAGTACCACAAACAACCTGTGGACAAGTGTGGCACTGTTTTAGGAAAAAATGCAGCCACATTTTTTTAAGCTTCAGGGTTTGGAGAAAATTTCTCCCACCGTTTAATCTTGAATATCTCTTGAGAAGAGTAAGGTTAATTTTGATTCTTTCTTTCCCTGGTTCTTTGTTTTGTTTTAAAAAAAAGAATAACTGGAAAATGACAATGTTTCAAACTCCTTACAATCAATGAAGGTGAAAGTTGCTGGACATTTATAGTCTTTGTTTTTATTTTTCTGCAGTTCTTCACGTTTTGAGCAGCGGTGACTTGTTCCTTCAACCACACAAAGTCTTTCCAAACTAATACACCCTTTCTTTAGTAACATTGCCAAGGAAGAGGATGACTCATATGAGACATTTCCTCACATGAGCGATAGTCGCCACCTAATTTTCTGCACTTGGCAAAAAGATTGCATAAAACCATATAATTTTACTTCCAGTATATAGTTGTAAATAAAAATTACATAATTGTTAGCAAAGACATTTGGTATTGTTTAGCATGACGCCAACAGTATGCTCTTCAGGGTACGGTTTACTGCGAATTTAATATTCTAATATGTAAAGCAAAACATACGATGACAGTGCAATATAAAAATAAGTTATTATTCAGCTTCTTTCTAGTCTCACGGGAGACATCTGCTTAATGCTTCTGAAATAAAAGTGCTAGAAATGTGCTTGCCACATAAAAATGATTTAAAAATGTACTGTTTTGCATCAGAACAATATATGTTAATTGTATACAAAGGAGTTTAACTTGCAGCATAAGCAATAATGCATCTGTTGTGGAAAAATACAAGAGTAAAAGGCAGGTCCTAAGTACTGAGATCATTGAGGTATGCCCATAAAAGACATTTTGATCTTGTTTTGCCAACAGCTAATATCACCATATTAACTTATTTAAAAACTTTATAAAGTAACTTTTATTTTATCAAGCTCACTGTAAATAAGGATCTGTATTTACAATGAATACAAGTTTATCTTTAAAGTCTCTGAAACATCTATTGAATTATATATGATAGAAATATGGATAAGTGGTTAACACTGTAGCTCTGCAGCACCGGGATCCAGATCCAGAGTTCAAATCCCATTAAGGGCAACATTGGAAAAGAGTTTTTATATTCTCCCGGTGTTTGTGTGGGTTTCCTCCTGATACTCCAGTTTCCTGCTACCCTCGAAAGATATATTGAATGGGAATTTAGTTTGTGTGCCCCAATGGGAACAGTGATAATAATATCTATAAAGTGCTATGCAATATGATGGCGCTATATAAGTGAGTATAATAATTAAAAAAAAACTATCAATTGTATTAAAAAAACACATAATGTAGCACAAACACTTCAAGCAGTTGTCTCATAACTGGAAAAACCCTGCAGTCTGAGAGCTATCATTGTGATCATTTGAAGACTCAGACAACTATGTATTTTTTCAACTGTACAGTGGCCACTGCAGGAGAAATATAGTTTTACATAGTGCCATTAAAAGCCTCTCTTACACATTAGATAAAAGTTGGTTGAACCTGTCTATTACAGTGGGACTGACCAACCAGGAAGGATCAAGCAGTTGCAACTTTCACTGCCAAAGTGCCTGGCAGTGACTTTCTCCTCTTTTCCATCTGAAAATACATGATATCTTGCTGAGCACTCATTTGTATAGGATAGTTGGGAGAGACAGCTAATGTTTGGCTGACAGCTATCTCATTGGTAAGGCCAGCTTAGGGAGCAGACAGACAGCTGTATAACTTGTGCATTTATCACATTGCATTGCACAGCTGGTATGGCACCTCTCCTGACCTGAGCATGACAGCGTGATGTATTTCTATGCAGTTGTCAAGCTCAGGTCAGGAGAGCAGACGGCCAATACGATGACTGCGATTGAATCCTGGCAGGATTTATACGGCGACTATCTGCACCTTTAAAGGGGTTGTCTACTCATTGGACAACCCCCTCTTAAACTAAATGTTTGGCCTCGATAACATAAAAATCTATGCACACCTCCTGCTCCTGCACCGTTCCTGTGGTATCGCACTCACTCTCCAAGAGGCCACTGTTGTGAATGTGCTAGAGATGGTTTCTGAGCAGAGG
>VIAB01006586.1:26612-38069 GCA_009801035.1 Oophaga pumilio
TTTATATTTCAATAATAAAGTAATGGATTGTATAACCTTCTTTTAGGACATTGCATGTTTTTCTTATAGTAAGAAAAATATTAATTATCCTAGCATTTTAATTCTCATTAACTTCATTGTACACAACATCAAAGTGATGGTGTACTGTATAACCTCTGCCTAGCAAGACATTGTGCTCGATGTAATACTTTATTACTGTCCTCGCCTCCTTGTTGCTGTACCTGTGTCTAGAGCCGGTAGAGTTCAGAGCCTCCCCGCTTCTCTCTGACCCGACCAATGAGGGTCAGGAGACAATTATTATACCATTTAAAATCTTTATAAAAATATTCCACTTTTTCAGGTCTTTATGACGGGCTATTTAATAACCACCTGAGATGAACCATAAAAAAAAAACATCAGACCAGCAAATAATTGTCAGATTCACAAAACCTGATGACTTTGTATGAAGTTACAGTTCAGTAACTGGTATCGGGAGATTGTAGGTCATGCAATGCTCTCTGGGAAAAAGGCATGCAAATAGCCTCCTCACTGAGTAAGATAACTCGGGTCTCTAGTGCCAACCGAGGAGGTTATGCTTATGGCTCGGCAAGACCTCTAGAACTTGACCAGCATTTTAATTATCCCCTTTTCTGATCAACTTTTTCCCAGCAAACATAGTGAATGAATGGAGTGGCAGTTGGACATCCGGTGGGCTTTAATTCTTGGGCCACTGGTTGCAGTTTTTCAGCCACAGACCCTTTAATTCTTCCATTGACTGCGCCGACACAGCGTTTACGTCTGAACTCTACCACACCACATTTAAGGCTAGGTTGCCTCCAGCACTGGCCAGTGTCAATGTCAGGATATTTTTTGTGTGTTTAGTCATCATGCACTGTGCTCCTGCTTGTAGTGAACTCAGTAGTCAGTGTCTCTTTTGTGATGTATACACAGCAGTCTTGGTGTACCTTATATGATGTATTTAGAGCAGTCTCAATGTACCCTGTGTATTCTATGTAAACCAAGGTCTGTGTCTTTCTTCTATGTGATGTATTTACATTGGTTTCAGTGTCTCCTATGTGATGTAGATATACAGGCACCTATGTGATGTAGTCTAGGTGTACCCTATGTGATGTGATAAAGCAGTCGCATTATACCCTATGTAATGTATGTGACAGCAGTCACAGTATATCCTATTTATTGTATATACAGCAGACTGTGTTTCCTATGTTATGTATACAGCATTTTCAGTGTCTCCTAATGTTATGTATACAGCAGTCTCTGTGTATTTGTGGTGTATATTCAGCAATCTCCTTTTTTATGTGATGTTTACAGTGGCTTGCGAAAACATTCACCCCCTTGGCTTTTACCTATTTTGTTACATTACAACCTGTGTTTAAATATTTTTGTAATTCAGTTTGTGTGTGATGCATCAGCACTAAATAGTCTAAGTAAGTGAAGTGAGAAAAATATAAACATTAATATTAATATGCATATGTATTCACTCCCTTTGTAATGAAGCCCCTAAAAAGCAATTGCCTTCGTAAGTCACATGCTTAGTGACAGGACGTCCTCCTGTGTGTAATCTAAGTGTCACATGTCTGTCAGTATATACACTTTACCTTTTGTGAAAGACCACATATAGGCTGCAATATCATGAAGCAAGAGGCAACGCTAACCAAACACCATGAAGACCAAGGGGATCTCCAAACAACACCATGAAGACCAAAGAGATCTCCAAACAACACCATGAAGACCAAAGAGATCTCCAAACAACACCATGAAGACCAAAGAGATCTCCAAACAACACCATGAAGACCAAGGAGATCTCCAAACACCACTATGAAGACCAAGGAAATATCCAAATAAGTCAGGGACAAAGTTGTTGAGACGCACAAGTCATAAAAAATCCCAATCTCTAATGATCCCCTGGAGCACCATCAAATGGAAAGAACATGGTACCACAACAAACCTGCCAAGAGAGGGCACCCACCAAAACTTTGAGCCCAGGCAAGGAGGTCATTAATCGGAGAGGCAGCACAGAGACTAAAGGTAACCCTGAAGGAGCTGCAGAGTTCCCGAGCAGAGACTGGAGTATCAGTCCATACAACCACAATAAGCCGTACACTCCATACAGGTGGCCTTTATGGACGAGTGGGCAGACAAAAGCCCACACAAACTGTAAGGCTCTTTTTGAGTTCGCCAAAGGATATGTGGGAGACTGTACAAATGTATGGAGGAAGGTGCTGCGGTCAGAGGAGACCAAAATTTTACTTTTTGGCCACCAAGGTAAACTCTATGTCTGGTTCCAAACCAACACCGCTCATCACCCCACAAACACCATCCCCACATGGACTGATACTAACCCTCAAATAAAACTGTGAAATTCCAGGTTGTGATGTAGCAAAACATGAAAAAATTCCGTGGGGGTGGGAGGGGGTCGCTGGTTGAATACTTTCGCAAGCCACTGTTTACAGCAGTCTCAGTTTCTCAAATGTTATAAATATCCAAATGGCCCTTTTCAGAAAAAATGTTACCCACCCCTGGAGGAGCCCCGGAAGCCTACTTTGTCTCGTGACGTCAGGGTATTCGGAACAGCAGTCACTTTCTCCTATAGTAGGCGATAAAAGGTCCATCGCGCGGTAGAAAAGCTCTTCTCATGATTAATACGGACTATGAAGTCAACCCCTAAGGTTCCTATATAGAGTAATAATGCCCACACATGCCTTACGGGGTGCGACTGGCAAACCATCTATTGTGTGTGGGAGCCCCCTGATGACCTGACCCAATAGTGTCCATAAAGAGAAGGATTGGCCATTTTTAAAATAAGTACATAAATGCCGATTCTTTGGTTGTCATGGGAGATAATTTGCCACCAAAAGTGTCTGGTAATGGCTTACTCTTCGAGCCTAGTGTACATGTGTTTACTAGATCAGTAGTGATGGCTGGTGGACACCTCTCTGCTGACACGACCACCTTTAGATAGGTCGATTGTGTTGGAACGAAACAACTTTACAATATTTCTAAGTTCTTTTCGTTTTGGCTTTTTTTTTTTTACATTCGATATTATAAAAAGCTATAAAACTGCAAGGATTTTTCCGAAGATCAGTATCTAATCAGTAGACGCCTGGAACCTGAGAACTTGTGTTTGGATGCACAACAGGCTCCTGCACTTTGTTTAATTACAGCTGAGCCGAACATGAAAAGCGCCGAGGCCCCGCACAACCGCATTTCATAGCTGTGGAGAGCCAGCCAAAATGCCTACTGTGAACTTTACATTCATTTTTCTCTTGTTAATCTCTTTCATGTTGTTTTGGTACATGATGTAAAAGTTAAGATCGCATTATGCCACTAGAAAATAAGTGCTTCTCTTTATTTCAGAAATATTCACTGACTATTTGCTGTTCTTTTTCTTATTGGCCTGAACATTGTATATGTATTTTTTCCTTGGTTTTATCCCATGAGTTTATTCATTTGGATTTTTCCTTGTTATTTAAATTAGTATAATCTTCCCATCTTATGGCATTCACTAGGCCAGACTGCTGAAATAGGATCGGGGATCCCAGAGATCTGACAGCCCTCGATCATGGACTTGTCCTACTTATGTCCAATCACTCTTTAATATGGGAATATATCTTAAAAACAAGTGAAAGTGGTCAAGCCCACCCCTCTTATATCTATTATTTTCTTTTACTGTACTCCTCTTCATCTTCCTCTTTTCAATTTTCACTTTCTTTGTTTTCCACTTTTCACTGCAATTGTTTGTCCTCCTCCTTTTCCCCTTCCTTCTACTTCGTGCTCTTCCCCCTTCTTTCTCCACATTCTACTTTTACTCTCGTCTCTTCCACATTCCCTTCCTCTTCTAGTTCTTTGTTCTCCACCTTTCTTATTTGTTCACCTCCTATCTCCTTTTGAGCTCATTTATTTTTTGTTGTTGTCCATTTCTATACTTCACTTTAATTTTCTTAACCCCTTGTTCCCCCTTCTCCCTTTTGAATGCCCTCGTCTTTTCTTCCTTTTTTCCTTTCTTCCTACTACTCTTCCACAATTTTTTCTTGTCCACCTTTGCCTCTAGTTCTTCTATCCTTCTTGCTTTTCATTTTCCTCTTCTTTTCTCCCTTTTTCACTTGTCTTTTTCTCTTCTTTCCTACTTACGCTAATTTTGCTCTTATTTTCTTTATTCTTGTCAGTACAGTATTATTACATTACACCCTCCTGATGAACATAGTTTTGAAGCATATTTTTAATTTCCCGTAATTTTTGAGAATAAGCCATCGAGTGACTTCGTGTCAAATAAGACTATTTGATTATTGTATAACTTTTACTGCATTTTTAGCAGTTTTCCATGAGCTTGTGGTTGGAGACCAGGTGCTATGATATCTCGAGTACACCGCACACACAGACATATGAAAAATCTTTCTCCTCTGTCTATTTAGCGTACCCTCAAAAGCCGCAGCATTGAGAACCTCATATACTAGATATATGCAAAGTAGCTGTGAATCCAGCTCTGGAGTGAGCTAGAACACCTAGAGCCTTCACAGCATCTTCTTTCTACAGCTGCTCTTTCTCCTTTCCATTTTCATAGACTTCTATGGGGACTTCCGTTTTCCCAGTTGCCTGACTCTAAACCCATGAATCCTGCCTTTCAAACATTTATGGCGTATACAACTTATTTTCCATGTATTTCTCCGGCATTGTGGATAGGTTGGTTGCCATCCGACTTTCCCACATGTGACAAAGTCAGAATTTAATAGAATTTTTAGGAGAACTTTAAGGTGATATTTTTATTTTGAGATTTTTCTTTTAACTTTTTAATTAAAAAAAATAAAGCCGGATCCCATACAGTTTCATAGGCAATTTCATTTTTTTTTAAGCTCTGCTCGGAGTGTAACTCACTCTGATAAATGCTGTTAACAACACTGTTTTGATTTCTAAAATATATTTAGATTTGTTTTTTTTTGTTTTTTTCCCATTTCTCTTTCCTGTGTTGGTTGATTCCTCTATTAATTTTCCACTTTAATTCCTCTGTATCTTAGTTTGCGGAAGATTTTGTGTTTTGCTGGTAAGACTAATTTATCGGTGAGTGGGTTTAGTAAATTGGCTCACTTTGCATACCTGTGCGAAGATTGCATTTAGAAATATGAATCTTATTTTCGAAGGAGCATCTGATTAGAAGACGCGGAGTTGTATCAGCAAAACTGAAATGAAGGTTCCAGATGCTTTTAGTGAACTGTGTTTATAAATTACATTAGTTTAATGCGACGGAATGCGCTTGACATCAAGTTTTTCTTTAAGGATTGATTATGGAGTTGTGGATGTGCAATAATATACTCCCAAAAAGAAGTAGATGGAAGATTACTTACAGAGAAGGAAGGTGAAGGCTAAGCTATTGCATCAGCATAGACTATAGATACTGAAATTTCTTGTATGATTGAGTAGGGGTGGGGACTTTATTTCTTCCAAGGGCCATTTGGAATTTTCTTCCATCATTTTGAGACCATACAAAATTATCAACTTGAAAATTACCCTACATTTGGTCAAGCAATTAACTCACCCCTAATGTGATGTCTGGATCTCCTTCTCCTTGGTGCAGCTATGATATTAAATGATATTGAGCATGTTGCTTCTCACAACTGCCTATACATCACAGGAGAAGCTGGGACTGCAGTATATTCATCACATAGGGTACACTGGGGGCATATACATCACATGAGACACTGGGACTGCAGTATATACATCTCATAGGGTACACTGGGGGCATATACATCACAGGAGACACTGGGACTGCAGTATATACATCACATAAGGGACGCTGGGGGCATATACATCACAGGAGAAACTGGGACTGCAGTATATACATCACATAGGGGATGCTGAGGCATCTACATCACCGGAAAAGTCAGGCTTGCAGTATATACATCACATAGGGTATGCTGGGGGCCTATACATTACTGGAGACACTAAGGTCATATATATCACTGATGAGGGCTGAGGGGAATAGAAATGATGTGGAAACAGGGGGGTCAGTAAGTGCTCTCGCCTGCTGGCTCTGCTGTCTTTAGAAAGACCACATGGACCAGGGCTCATCTTACTGAAAGCAGCACTCCTTCCTCATGAGCATACTACTACTCAGACAACACATGGTGACTGTAAAACAGTGTGGCAATACGTTATTGAACTACCAACAGACAATAACGTATAGAACCGTTCCAGCAAATACACGAGAGTGCAAATTACAGAGTCTCACCCTTGCACTGTCTCGCCGGGATTAGAGCAGCTGCGACTTCGGGGCTTTCAGGGCCGACTAACCCTACCAGTTGCACCTCACTTTTGGTGGGCACTCACAGAGAGGTGGTAATGACAACCTTAGGAAGCTGACAGTCCATTGAGATAAGTGGCGAGGTGACCTGATTGTCCCAACCTGGCTTCTCCGAACGTGTCCATGGGGCCAGGTGACTGAATGGACCACACCTGGCTTCTCCGAACGTCTCCATGAGTTCAGTGATGGTCAGTATGGAAAATGGAAGAGGAAAATGTGATGGTCAGTGGAGCAGACCTGTATCTCTCCAGCTGAGACCATGGTCTCTTAAGCTGGCATCCTGTAGAGTGTCAAATCTGTATTCCTCTTGATGGAGACATGGCGGCTGTACTGTAGAGTCTCTCTAAGAACAGAGGCATGTCCCCTTTTTTAGTTAACAACTGTCCTTCAGGCCATGATCCACAGGGAAGGTGGGATGAGGTCAACTCACATTGTTCGAGTATTTAATCATTCTGCATAGATTGTCCTTCACTGTTTGCAGGTCAACAAGCTACATGGACCTATACAATGGGTAATCAACATATTGGCAAATATCGATTGTTCAATTACCATGTTTCCCTGTCCTCCAAAGATAACACAATAAACTGTAGGAGCTGATATAATAGGTAAACAGCAGCCATTGAACAATGCACAAACATAAAATCAATCTACAAAAAAAGTCAACGTTCAGACTGATATGAACAATAGCTCATGTCCCTGGGCCTTCTAAATATACGTTTGGCATAATGAAGAATAAATGCTGTGTCATCACACATGACTGGGGAGGGCTGGGGGGAATAGACATCACTGGGGTGGACTAGGGGCACAGACATCACTGGTGTGGGCTGGGGGGCACAGACATCACTGGGGAGGATGGGGCATAGACATCACTGGGGATGGTGGGGGGCATAGACATCACTGGGGCTGCAACTGCTCTTTTATTCTGTGGGACGGGAGCGCAACGCGCGCTAACTCTGCCCACAAAGTACAGTCTCCCACTGGCCAGCGTGAGAAAGTAATCCTTCAATTCATGTACGTGTAGCGTTCAGTAGTGAATGGCTCTGAACAAAGTGACCCCCTTCCTTTCCTCCTAATGAGAAGGGCATTAATATCTTGGACGTGGACAAACCCTTTAAAACTGGTGCCTTGTGTATCCGTTATCCAGTCCATTTTTCATAGATCTTTAATGAAAAAAAATCCTTTATAAATTGATCAACATTGAATAAAATAAACTTTGGGTAAAGCTTGCCATTCCCAAAGAATAGCTATCGGCCAAGCAGGTGTTCCTCATAACTCCACTATGTTCTTTTAAATGAGTACAACTTTTAAATAAGTACGCTTTTTAAGGTCATGGCTTATGATTGAGCATGTTTAAATACAACATGTCTGATCCTTATTTTATTTTATTTTTTACATTTGCCACCAGTGGAGAGTCAGGTGGCTCTTTGCATTGAATGATTTTGTGTGAAATATCCAGTAAATTAAATTTTTGTGTAGTGCTGAATCAGTTTGTGGGCTCGGAGGAGCGTCTTTGTTATGGTGGTTGAAGGTGATGGACTAAGTTTCAGAAGAGAACATTTAAAGGGAAATCCGGCTAAGCCATCAATGTCGGACTGTTTGGGGACCATCTCCGCACCTTCGCCTATCAGCTGTTTGAGGAGGCCACTTTGCGCTGCCCTTCTTCCACTTGGTTGACTGTGGCAGCTTTTTTATTGCATTTACTTGGGAATATTTCTGTAGCTTTAGATTCTTCCTTATTCAACCATTTGGAAGTAAGATGATTCTCAAGACATTTCCGTGCTGTCATTGGACATGACATATTGGAGTTTTTGCCATCACTTGATGCCTTGTTGAGCGGCGAGGTTAGAGTATGGATCGTTGACCGGCAGGTGACGAGAAATGTGCACCCTCCATGTGAGTAATTGACCGTGACAAAGGCAAATCATGTAACATTCATGGTCTTTCTGATATGCCAGATCAGCTACCAGTCAGTGACCCCATCGAGAAATACTCGTGAGTCATGAGCTATGAATAAACGATTATCCTACAGATGATATAGAATTCAGAAGAAAAGATCGACATGGCCGGCGGAGGACCCGTGTGCAAGAACAGTATATGGTCCCTGTGCACCACAGAATCTCATGCTGGAGAACCCTCCATAAGTCTGACAATCCGTTGGTTAGAGCATAAGATCAATTTCATTAGCTCGGTCCCTTCCATGCAATCAGATATTAGATCGTCATTTTAAAAGTGACAGCGGACCCCGGCGTACAGCTGCCCAGAGTGGACATATGGCATGCTCGCCCCTGTGCGCACAGATCTTAAAGCAGCAGATTGAGAACGGTGTTCATGATAATCTTCTCGTAAGGATACTCGTTCCTGATTATCGGCACGTGTATACACACCAGCAATCGCCCGATGAAAAAGCAATTTTGCCGGCGGTTTCCGGAAACATCTGCCTCGTCGACATAGCTATAGGTACGCAGATGATCTGTGCGCCACTTTGTCTTCCTCCGAGGGGTACAGCGCCAAAAAAAACCTTCTAAACCAGATGGTCATTTTTGAATCTGGATGAAACGCGTTTCTGAGGTCCTCAGCGGTGGTAAAGCGTTACTTCTATAGTAGGGCTGTTCTTTTATCCACCGGGTGGAAATCTCGCATGTCGTAGCACATTGCTCGTTGCTTTTTTTTTTTCGTTCTCATTCCAATCCCAAAATACAGAGTTAATTTTAAGTTCACCTGTAGATGTAGAAATTGGCGTCAGGCGGGGACGAGCCTCCTATAATAATCACCTGTGTAAACCTCACAGTTAATTACAGTGTTTGCAGAGAGGGAATCTATTTCTCCGGAGACGCTCTTTGACTAATGACTAGCCATTGGATCAGCAGGTCAAACTAATTCCTTCTGACTCGTAGCAGCCAGTAATCTGACAGCAGCTCCTGTCCCTCGGTGGCAGAAAAGCCTCATGTATTCCAGCCGGTGCTAATCAGATTTTATCTCCATACCCAAGGCCATTGCTCATGTTGTTCACTTTATCGCTTCATAAACTATTTTGGACTCTTTCTGGAAGAAGCATACAGTCGCTAATTGCAAGCAATGGCGGAGCGCTTTACACATGATGCAATTTGCTTGCAGGCATCAAGCAGGCTGTACTTTTAATTGACCTCCATTATATTATTATTGGCTGTATCCAAACTTTCCGCACACTAGGACTGGTGGATAAATCTTCTTTAAGACATATAACACTTCCAGTAATATTTATTTCTATGCAACCCATTATTTACAGTCTATAGAAGTAAGACCCCACGACTTTACTTGGCCTTTGATCAGTGGCTTTAGTGCTAAAAATTGAGTTTTTTTTTTTTTACCTGTTCCTTATTCACAATGGAAAAGAAGAGAGCTGTCAGGGCATATCAGAAATGCTAATATCACCAAGCACAAGCAGTCTAAACGGTCCAAGAATATGTCCAAAGACTTTGGCATCTAGTGACTAAAAAAAAACTACAAAGAGTAATGAAAAATAAATATTCACAAGTAAATTAACAAATCCATCTTTTTATTAAGGACACCAAAGTGACAAGACAGATTAGTAATATTAAAATACAGGACATGATTAAAAACCACACAAAAAAAATATTAAAAGAGAAGACAGAGAAACAGCAGCATGAGCCAAACATGGAACCGGATAGGAGAAGTAATAGATATATAAGTAAAGTGCAAGTGCACAGCAAAAGTTACTTAAGCAAATGGTGGCTTTAGTGCTTAAAATGGAGTGTTTTTTGTTCCTTGTTCACAATGGCGAGAGCTGTCAGGTCGTATCAGAAATGCTAATATCACCAAGCACAAGCAGTCTAAACGGTTCAAGAATATGTCCAAAGACTTTGGCATTCTATGACCAAAAATAATTAGCCGGTCCATGATTTTATTAGGGACACCAAAGTGACGAGCCAGATTATAAAGATACAGAACATGATTAAAAAACACGCAAAAAATATATTGTAAAATAGGCGTAGAAAAAACAGCAGCGTGAATCAAACATGGTGCCAGGTAGGAGAGGTAATAGATAAATAACTAATGTGCAAGTGCACAGCAAAAGTTACTTAAGCAAATGGTGGTTTTAGTACTTAATATGGAGTCTTTTGTTCCGTGTTTTGGTTTACAATGACAAAGACAAGAGAACTGTCAAGTCAAATCAGAAATGCTATTCTCACCAAGCACAAGCAGTCTAAACGGTACAATGAGATGTCCAAAGACTTTGGCATCCTACTTTCAACATTTCAAAATGTTACCAAGAGGCTTACTGCTCATGAATGAGTTGAGAAATTTCAAGGGAATGAGGAAAATTAATGAAAATTGATATTTTTCTGATACCAACCGGTATGGTGGCCATTACACCATTCTTTTAAGGGGTCACTCAGTTTCCCAAACTTTTTTAATTGGAAGGCTCCTCAATTGATAAACTGATCGCAGAGTATCCTGCTGCTCGGAGCCCTATCGGTGCGCTCTTATTTTTTTTTGGATAATGTGGGGAAAGTATTTGTATACTAAAAAGATTGCTCTGCCCATATGGGGGCGCACAAATTGCATAGGCGCCGGTCCGCTGCCCATCCATCAACAGATGGGGCTGGCTGAGCAGTGTTTCATCAGAACCCCAAGATGGTGCGGCCAAAGAAGATTTAAGGACTAATTCAGGAAAAGACTAGTGTGTGACCGGATGAAGGTGCTGATGAGTAAACCCTTCAATTTGAGCCTTTCTAAACATCGCAAGCGGTTTAAATGCACTTATCATGTTTAGTGAGAATTTCTGAAAAGTTGGGCGAATCTAGATCATCAGACAGTTCTGTCCTGGCAGTAAGTGATGGCTCACTAAAAATGACAACCGTAGACGTGCCCATAAATCCTCCTCACCCTGTGGGATGAATTCCTGCAGTGCGGCCTGTAAAGCATTCTCCTCATATTGATGTTTGTACAAGTACCTCTTTATAGAAGTCATATTGCAGCTGCCACTCTGGGCCCTAAATATTCATACTATTCTCAATCCTTGGAAAGATGAAAGAACTACGGCTCATTGTTAAATCAAGAAACAAATTGCCCTCAGATGCCGGTACTTGGATTTTTTTTCCTCTCCTGTTTTTCTAGGGAGTAAGGTGTATTTATAGTGAGTTACCTGCATTATTTAAATG
>VIAB01006587.1:1925-13186 GCA_009801035.1 Oophaga pumilio
ATATACACACACACACACACACATATATATTTAAGAATATATCAAATAACAATATATTATGTCATCCCACCTTCTGAAGCATAATGCTGTATGTTCCTGTGAGTTTCAGTCCTCTGGTAAAGTATAGGGCGTTCATCCATCCTAAGACCAGGGCAAACACCATGACGGCCAGATAAGCCTCAATACCAGCCAGGTAGAGGGCAGCGGTAACAATAATCAATACTGAATAGATGAAGCTGGATTAAATTAAAAATGTGAGAAAGAGAAAAATATAAAATGAATATAGACCTACAAACAAAATCCTGGAAAGTAACTGGAGATTATGATTCCAAGGTAGGTTATTTTTCTGTCAATATGGCCATATGGGGGATTGTTTTTGCAGGATTAGGTGTACTTTTGAACAACAACATTGATTGTACCATATAGTGTACTGGAAAATGAGTAAAAGATTCCAAGTACGGGGAAAGTGCAAAAAAAGTGTAATTCCACAATTGTTTGTTTTTTTTTCACCATGTTCACTAAATACTAAAACAGATCTACAATTTTGATTCTCCAGGTCATTACGAATTCGCAGATACTAAACATGTGTAGGTTCTCTTTTTTTTTTTAAGTGGTGACAAAAAAAACCAAAGTTTGTAAAAACAAAACAAAATTAATCCATTTTCCGAGACCCATAGCGTCTCCATTTTTCGGGATCTGGGGCTAGGTGAGGGCTTATTTTTTGCACTAAGAGACTTACAGCAGCATTTAACATGTTAAGAGCCACAGGTGGATCGCGGCTGTTAGGGGCACATGACAGCTGATCAAATCAGCAGTCACGTGCCTGAAAAGATGCGGGCTCAGCTCCTGAGCCCACAAGATCATCGAACAGTTATGTGCTACAAAAAGATTAGTCTAGAAGAAAGAATAGCTTTCATCAGAATGATATTGTTAAGTCTTTAGCATTATATAACTATACAGAGTTGTACACTTAGGCTGGAAACAGACTAGTGTATGGCATCTGATGCAAGAGCATGGGATGTGATATGCTAATCATCCTCGGCTCCTGCTCTGCTGCGAGCGTGAACGAAGTGTCATGCTACTGTGCTCTGATTTTCTTGCAGCACAGGTGAGGAGGAGACGGAGAAAGTAATTTCTCTATCTCCTCCATGGCCTGACTCAGAGTATATCAGACTGAACTGCGATGACACCCGAGTGCAGTCCGATGTTTCACATGCGCCCATAGACTTGTATGGGTGTATGTGAGCAGAGATGTTTTATGGCATAGCACTCGGCTGTGTTATACGCCCAAGGTGCTTTAACAAAGTGAAAAAAGTTACAGATTATCTTAGCATGAAACAATGAGAAATATCTATAAACACCATTTAAAAGTGACAAACTTTTACATGAGTTCCCTTTAATTTCCTTCTTTTTTGGAATATGAACACTTACTACAATAGCTGAAAAGATCCATCTACGAATAAGGAATTTACCCCCGGACACTTCTTCATGAAGAGGTCTTTAACCTTTACAATAATATAATTTAAAAAAACATAATTTAGACAAACAAAACTCAGACAACAGAAAAACAAAGTTAACATCTTCTATCAGAAGGGAGCCAGTTTATGTATAAGGCCGGGGTCAGACATGCGAGAAACTCGCACGAGTCTCGCATGCCAAAACCCGGCACTCGAGACCGGAGCACGCCGCTGCATAGAAATACATGCAAGCCGCACGCTCGTGTCCGAGTGCCAGCGGTAGTGCTGGGTTTTGACATGCGAGACTTGTGCGAGTTTCTCGCATGTCTGACCCCGGCCTTAGGGTAATTTTGTCTAATGTAGATTATGGTAGAATTACTGAATTCAGCCATAGAGATATTGTCAATACGCACGTGTATGAATGAAGAAAAAGAAATACGATTGCGTGAAAACCTCCTACTAAAATCTACACATATGCCATAAAAGAGTAGCTGGAGCAGAGTAGTTATCACCAGAAAACTGGTATAAACGTTATTAATTTTGTTAAGAAACAAAACTTACATTGGAAAGAAAGAAGAATATCCCAGTTAGCAAAGTAATGATCTCTCCAGACAAGCGCAGGTAGTCCACTGTCGTCTTATATGGATAGGGCGGCTGTCAACAGGAAATAGGATTTCAATTCATGTGTTCCTTACACCAAACTAAATGATCCGCAAACAACAATATTGAGTTACTTACATCTCTGGCCAATGCTATGTTCACAAGTGCAGTAATCATAAGGTAGATCGTATCCAGCAGAACTCCGTTGACAAAAAAGTTGTGCAGACAACATTTTTGTCCACCTGAAAAAAATCATTTCAACTGGATCCGCAATTTTAATACTGAAGTCTATTGAAAACAGATCCATGAATTAGCCATCCAATGTTCTCCCATTTGTAGAGGATTTTTTTGCTTAATGGATCAGTTTGAAATGGATAATTACTTGAACATTGACATGTCCAGTAGTATGTTAAATATTTATTATTCTACCCAAGCAAAAAACTTCCTTTTCAAATGGGAAGGAAATGGTTGGCTATTTAATGGATCCATTTTCCATAGACATCAATGTTAAAAATATGGATCCAGTTGAAATTAGGTTTTTTTTTCAGACAGACAAAAAAAAGTGTCTGCGGCTTGCTGCGGGATCCGTTCTAAGGCCATGTTCACACTCTCAGTATTTGGTCAGTATCTTACATCAGTATTTGTAAGCCAAAACCAGGAGTGGAATAATGAGAGGAAAAGTATAATAGAAACACGTCACCACTTCTGTTTTAATCACCCACTCCTGATTTTGGCTTACAAATACCTACAAAAAAACTAAATTAGACAGTGAGTGGTTTTTGGACTATAGGAACCTACAGAGAATGAATAGCCACTCCAAAAATTTTTTTTTTTTAATATAATTCAATTTACAACATACAAGAAATTACATAAAAAGCGATATTAAAAATTTGAAAAAAAAATAGAGGAAAAGGTCAAAAAAGGTATCATACATAAGGTCAAAAAACATATCATACATATGTGTGTAAAATGCATGGTCAAAAAATACTCAATATTAAATTCAGTGGCTGTACAATGGACAAGCTATAGATGAATTAATAATATATATATATTATAATTATTCCACAATAGGACAAAGTGCAAAAAGTTGGATGTAGCTGTCGAATGCAAACATATCATGAGTAGTTGACCAGAACAAGAGATACAGAACTGCAATTGGAGTTCTGGGTATCTTGTTATTCTGGTCAACTAATCTTTTGATACATAGTATGTTTGCATTTGACAGGTACATTCAACTATTTGCATTTTATCTCATTGTGATAGAATATACTATAAACAGTGGAATGTAAAAGTTTGGACACCCCTGGTCAAAATTACTATTGTGAATAGTTAAGTAAGTTGAAGATGAAATGATTTCTAAAAGGCCTAAAGTTGAAGACGACACATTTCTTTTGTGTTAGGTAAAAAAAAAATATATTTAAAAAAAAATTGTGTGCTAAGATGACCGTGATGAAGGTTTCAGACCTTAATTCGCCTGTTAGGGTTATGGCTTGTTCACTATCATCGTAAGGTAAGGCCAGGTCATGCACATTTCCCAGCTTTAAAACAATCCAGTCTCCTCTAACCTTGTGACAAAAAACAGCAGTCATGGGTTCTTCTAAGCAGCTGCCTACCCAGATTTGCCAGAGCTTCCGGTCAAGGTATGCCGTGTCAGAGCCCATTTACACAAGTCAGCTACAGCTGCCGCCACTCTGGCGGTGCTGCAGCAGCTCATGCAAGTGCAAGTTCACCGTCTCGTGTGCGATGTCACCACGCGCTGGAACTGCACATGCTGGCCAGGCTTTGTAAGCAGCAGAGGCCAGTTGTCGAATACCAGCTCCAGTACGCCCTTCGGATTCTGGGCAGCCTCCGCACATAATTGAAGAGTGGGAATGGTTGTCTGACATTTATGTGGTTCTCCAAGACTTTGAGGACTGCACAAAGATGGAGAGCGGAGATGACGCTATAATCAGCAAAACGATACCGTTTCTGTGGCTACTTAAACAGTCTTTGCTCAAAAAGAAGAAGCTGGCGGCGAAACGCGTCAGGTTGAGGAGACGCCAGGAGCACTCTCTCCACAGGTAATTAATTTTGATAAATGGCATTTTCTTGGCCTCTGTAGATATGGACACAATTATATTGGACCAATAGGCTTTTTGGGTTGGCTAACTACAGCCTACACGGTCAGCTCTGGTCTTACCATAGTCAGGAGAACCATACTTTGATATTTATTCTGATTCCATTGTTGTCCATATAACACTGTCTAGATCCCATTAATCCTGTGAC
Source organism: Oophaga pumilio (assembly GCA_009801035.1). Lineage (NCBI taxonomy): Eukaryota > Metazoa > Chordata > Amphibia > Anura > Dendrobatidae > Oophaga > Oophaga pumilio. Next base: position 6,248 of record VIAB01006587.1, read on the forward strand.
GGGGTTATCTCTCTCTCATTAGGGGCTCATTGTTAAAAGTTCTCATTACATCCATGTACATTGATTTATACTATGGCTGCATACCTATTATAGGTTATTGCTTGATTGATTTCCATTTGATATAGTTTATCCTTGTGTTGCTAGTATTATTAATTCTTTGGCCCTCTTATTTTTAATATTATGCTTGGCGTCCCCTATTACGGAATTCCTGCTTTTTTAATTCTTGTCTTTTAAATATTGTTTAATAAAATTATTTGTTTTATCCTTATTCCATGGGATTTCTTCTTTGCTCTGTATCTACTTATATGGGATGAGTTGTTTCACAATTAAAGCTGTGTACCAGTTGGAGATGGAGGAAGACATGATACAGGGAGATACTACCAAGCCTCATCTCATTTTTTCAGCATGGATTAAGTAACAATGAGAAGGTGGAGGATGAGGAGGAAGAGATGGAGGAGCAGGAGGAAGTGTTTGCTGTACAGAGCTTGGTACATATGTCCGACTTTATGTACCTTTGCCGTGACCCGCCTGCTACAGGATGTGCCTTTCTTGAAAGAAAAAAAAAGTACTGGTTGTTAACCCCACTAGACCCACGCTACAAGGAAAATCTTGCATCTCTCCTTCCTGCGGCGGAGAGTTCTACTAAAATGGTGCTATAACAGAGGGTCATTGTGGAAAATATGCTGAAATAATTCCCATCAGACAATGGTAGCGGCAGGGGCAAGCTTCCTTGCCCAACCAAGGAGGAGAGGCGAGGGAGACACACACCAGGTACAGCAGAGACAGGAGTATCTTGTCAAATGCCTGGGCCAATTTCATCTCATCCTCCCAGCTTCCCTGTGTTGATGACCAGGTATTTTTGACAAGAAAGGAAAAGTTTTTAAAGATGGTCAAGCAATACCTGGCCAAAACCAGCATACTCCTCAATTTCTCTGCGACCTTTAACTATTGGATTTCAAAGCTTGACACCTAACATGAGCTGTCCCTCTATGCCTTAGTGGTGTTGTGCTGTCCTGCCACTAGCGTCTTTTCTGGGCGGGTATTTAGTGCCGCCAAGGGGGTCATAATAGACAGGCGCTTTCAGCTGTCAACAGAAAATGCTGACAGGCTCACTCTGATAAAAATGAACAAAGCCTGGACTAGCCCAGACTTTTTCACACCACCAAATGAGAGCAGCAAATACAAGTGTTTTAGATCTTCAATATTTGAATGAGGCCCACCACTTGTTGTCCTCAAGGGTTCTACGGATGACCCTCCTTATAATTTTTTCCCTGGCTTTGCACTGTGTGCAGAGCCTTTATGAATGTAGGAGTACCACAACTATACTTTCTTTATGTTAGAATGAGGCTATAAATTTGTTACTTTCAATGGTGAATGGATGACATTGCTTGAATTTTTTGGCAGGCTTTACACTTAATGCATACCTTTGGGACGCAGGTCGCTCAATATGTGGCAGGTCATTGCATGGGCTGATGCCCTCAGATCTGGGCATCAGCATTTTCACTTCCCCCCTCAGACCTCCTTGTAAGATCTGCCTGAAAAATGTTCGCATTTCCCATTGACTGCCATTATACTCGTTACTCAGAACGAGCATTAGGAATTGATCGGTTCAAGTAACGAGCATCCGAGCACTTTAGTGCTCACTCATCCCTAGTAGAAGAAGGTTGGTGTTTATTTTTTTGCATATGAGAAAATCAGATGAAACACTGATCGTAAAAACAGACCCGCTGACCAAACACTGATCCAACACATTAATGAATGTCTGAATGAGACCTAAGAATCATCAGTGCCACAATTTGTTTCATAGAAATACTTGCCATTTTCTTTGGTTGCATACCCATTATCATGGCTTGCTTCATTGTCATCAATGTGGCATAACAGCACTACTATATCTAATATTCATTTAACATAGATGAAGCAGCTCATTAGTTAGTAGCTGACTACAACCTTGCTGATGGATGAGCGATCGATGGATTACATTTATAGGAATACTGTAGGTAACACTACGGTACACAGCTAGTGGACTTAGATCTGACACTTGTTTTTGACTAACTTTTGGCTTCTGAATCCAAAAGTGACCCCAGTTTTTTTTATTATTGCCGTTTAATTATTATCAAATTTTACATAGTGGTATAATTGCAAATATAATACTTGTAGTAAATCTGGATTTCCTCCAAGCACGGTAATATTAGCAGTAGGTAGCAGTAGGGATGAGTGAACAAAAACTGTAAAGTTAGGGGTTCATACCGGACACATCCTGTGCTGAACTCCGAACACAAACTTCTCCAGGTAGTCCATTTTACAGTTCGGGGAGAGAGAGGTAGAGATAGAGTGATTTTCCTGCTCCAAAGCTCGGGTCCCCATTGATTTCTAAAGTTAGGTCGAACCCGAACTTCCATGGGTCCACTCATCCCTAGTGGTGGGGACAGCATAGGCCTGTGTGCTTCCACCAAATGTCAGAGCTAAATTTCACTCCCACTCCTTCCCTGTAGACTTGCATCACAAGACAAGACTATAAATCTAGAAATCAATCTTTTACTTGTCTTTTTACCCTTATTTCTCTGTGTCTACTTTTACATGTCTCTTATGCATCTTTAGACCAGTTTACTCTTGTGTCTAGATTTTCCACCCACAAGTGCTTAAGTTTGTCCTCCACAATGTCTTGTCTACCTGTCTTTATTTGCTCTCTGTTGTCTATTATATTAGTCTTCATGTATTCTAATCTAAAGCATACTATACAAGTGAGTGAATTTCCACAAAGGCACAGACAGAACTTGAACTTAAAGTGATTTCTAGCCAAACAAACATACAAATAAGGTTTTAAATAGGAAGGTATAGAACGTACCAATTTAGTTCAATTAGGCAGGTGCCCGCATCATCTGGTAGTCACTCAATCCCAGAGCCAGTCGTAACTACCAAAATAAGAAGTCAACCAGGACCCCTCCACACACTTTGTGGTCACATAATTATGTAGGAAATGTTGCTGGAAACAATCGTCCAAGACACAAAGCGCTGGCTACCAGACAATGGCAGCACTTGGCCTATTTGAGCTAAAATTATAATATATACCTTAATATATATTATATAACTAGTATAATTGTGGTCTGTTACTAAATGTGACATTTGAAAAGCCTAAAAATATCAGCATTCTCTAAAGGTCACAATACAAGAATGATCTAAATTGGACTGGATTTCCATCAAGATGAGGTTCTGGTATTTATCTTGTAAAGCTTAAATGTTATAAAATGAACAACACCTTCTCACTCTCATAAAGGTCTTTCAAGTATTAGCTAATAGAAAGAGTGTGGGAGATGGCCTAAGGCTGTAATGGCCAAGAAACATACCGTCTGTAGCTTTAGGCCGAGATCACACATGCAAGAAACTTGTACGATTCTCGTGCGAGTCTCTCGCATGAACACCCGGCACTTGGACCGGAGCGTGCGGCTGCATATAATTCTATGCAGCTGCATGCTCCTGTCCGAGTGCTGGCAGCAGTGCCGGGTGTTCATGCGAGAGACTCGCACGAGAATCATACAAGTTTCTCGCATGTGTGATCCCGGCCTTACCCAGAAACTTCATGTCTTCTTTGAGTCTTAACTTACTGTACTAAAGATCCATCAAAGTTGTTGTCCACTACTTTGACAACCCTTTCTCAATCAGCATGTTTGCCCGCAATAAAACAACAACATTTATGCTCACCTCTGCTGCTGGTGCAGTTCCAGCGGTGTCAACGCTGGCTCTTGCAGGGATCGTGTGACTTTGTAATGTCCCACAATCTCTGCGATCAATCAGCGCTGGCTTCACTCTCCCTGCTTTTGGACAAATCAGACATCAAGAGGAAGTGATAGCTGACTTGTGTTATACTTATATTACAAGTGTAATAATAATATTTTTTTACTGGGTGCAAACATGCTGATTGAGACAGAGTTTTTTTAATTTGTTTTCTTTTAATACATGTCCATTAAAATATTTTCGCTTTTAATTTTATAAGGGGGAATTTTTTCCAGTGTTTGTCCGAGTAGTGGACAACCCCTTTAAAGAACCATCTATTGTTTAATTTTTCATCTAATATTAAGTCCCTTCCCAACATGTTCAGCAGCGTAGTGGCGGTCCAGGTACTAGGACTCCCTGATTGCTCCCCCCCCAAAAAAAAACTCTGCAGTAGGCAGCTCAGCAGAAACAGATGCTCATGTTAGAAAACATGCACAGAGAGGTGTATGGGCTTAATAAAAAGTATATGAGCCCATACTGCAGTCGATGTACAAGCTCATGGACCTTCTACTGAACCTATACAACGCTCCCTGCGCACACTTATGCAGGAATCCAGAGCTTCTGCCTGCTGATCAGCATGCTGCAGAAGGTTTCTTTGAGCAAATGGTGAGGGTCTCAGGACCCAAACACCCCACTAATCTGCAGCAATTGTTAGCTAGGGACTGGATATTACATATAAACTAAAATGATAGGTATTCTTAAATTGTTGGTATGATTGGATTGCCAAAGCATTGAGAAAAAAAATTATTGCAGAAATAAAACTACTATTTGGCCTCAAAACTACAGAATTTCTACTTGGGGCAACTTTATACTGAAGGTGATATTAGCACTAGAACACAGAGTGAGTGCGTCCACACAATGTAAAAAATAGGTTATACGGACCCACACGGAAAGCAAAACATGTAAAACAACACTGAGAAAACAGAGATAAATAAAAACCGCACAAATAACAGCTTTTTTATCACCTACCATGATACATATCATTAATGTGGCAGAACAGCCAATATTTAAAAAAATGTAAAAAGTACATAAACGCCCATAACCAAATACAGCACCTAACGGCATTCTGATATGTGCCACGTTCTATCTTCCCATCACCACAGTAAATAGAATAGCAAGTCCACCTACATAATAAGAAATATATATAACATATTTCCTACCATAGAGTGCCAAAGGAGGTTCAAATTTATGGACCTACAGATTAGCCAGAGTGAAAGTGTCCTACTATGATGAAAATGATTAATGTACAGAATACACATCTCCAATAAATAAAAAATAAATATGAAAGCAAAAAAAAATCAAATTGCAAAAGGAGGGCTGCTGAGAGGGATAGGGGGTATAGAGAAAGCTGATGAGTATTGGTACCAATTGTGTCTTCTTCTGGGTGCTCTTTGGTTATGTTGGATGGAGGGGTTGTCATTCTATTTAGAGTGGTATGGGAGGGGAATTAGAACGCAGCATATATCAGGGTGCCCTGGTGCGTCCTAGCATAACCTGGCGTGGGGTGGTAGCCGTGGGTGAAATACTCTTGTCTTACTGTCTTACACCCCTGTGCGTTACATGAACTTGGGGGTCCTGGCTGGGTGTGGACTTTGTCTATGGGGGCGCTACGCCCTTGTAGGCTACATGATGCTGGTGACTTTGGCTGGCCAGTACCAAATGTTGACCAGTTCAATGAGGGCGACAACCACTCAAAAATAAACAGTCTTTTCCTGAACATCAACTTGGTGTGGATTATGTATAATGGATAGCGGGTGCATAACTTCACAAACGTTTCCTTTACAATACAGAGCATCTTCACACACAGTCTCTCTATCTGTTCAAGTTTACTGGTTCCTGCCTCACATTTCTCTGTCTTCACCACCACTCAGCACACTACAACAGTCCCGTTTGTGAGAGTCCTATTCTCAACCCGCCAGTCTATCTCCTCTTCCCTCTTAAGTGAACTAGTTTGTCAATATGACCGGTACTTAGCTTCTCTGCTTGCTGATGCCTTGGAACTCTATTTGTCTCATGTTCTCTGTCCTGTCCTGGCCCGTTACCTCTCTGAGTTGTAAAATTGGGGCCGTACTGCTAAACGTCTTGTCCCAGGACCCGTCTCCAGCTGATCACTCTGTCCTTCACTCACTTCTTTCTTTACTCTGGATCTCGCTATCCACTGTCTCGATCTCCACTCACATCAGCGATGCCCAGGGCATACAGCTGTACTGACTAGTCAGCCCGTAAGTCTGCTTCTGGCACACGTTGAGCCCTATATAAAGAGGCTGTATTAATGAATACTTCATGTGCACAATCTCTTCTATAGAGCTATGTTTTGTCAGTGTTGTTGATCGCATTATTAGGCTAGTCTCAAAACGAATATCTGCTCTGTAGTGTACTTTATATTCCTGGCTGTAAAAGTAAATTTTGCCAATAAAAATATTTTTGATTGTTAATCGTTTACACCTACTTTCCCTTCCATGGGTCTGTAATAGGCAATTAATGTAAATATGATCATGGCAATGAGGTAGGATACGACACTGATGTAGAATGAGACCGCTCCAAATTTTCTCCATTTGTCCCTCAACAGTTCATTGATCGGTTCCACTGCCAACATTTCATGGCGATTCTGGAATAAAAGAAATAGGCAGCAAGATCTTTATATATAGAAGAAACATAAAAGCGAGCTCTTATGCATAAACAGTAACAGATCTGGGACAAAAATGGAAGCAGAATAAAAAATAAATAAAAATTAAATATAGATATGGTAGGCACATCTATTTTTTACAGTGATTATGAGTTGAAACATGAAAATATTAGTGCAAATATTGATGAAACTGTATTAATTATTTGCAACTGCAATCAAATGAGATCATAGTATTATTAGGCAGAGCACCACGTGGCTCCCAAAACTCTGCAATTGCAATGATAACCCAGAAGTCCTTGGCTGCTTTGGCTATGGATATCATCCCCTCGGGCAGAGGTATCAATCACGTGGCTCCTATGGCTGCTTCATGCATATTCAATTGAAATGTATTGTGGCTCAGAGACAAGCTCTCCGCAGTGCAATACCAGTCACCAGCCAATCAGGGGTGCGGGCAGCGTATAACATCACTGCCATACGCTGCCCTGGCTGTGGAGGAGGAAGAGATCACTGGTCACTGAGGGAGTGAGGTCAGGTGAAGGATT
>VIAB01006587.1:36639-51176 GCA_009801035.1 Oophaga pumilio
CTGAAAATCTCGGCTTATACACGAGTATATACGGTAATACAAATCAGGCTAGAAGTGCACTGGGATGTGTCAATGCACATGTCCTCAGGTTTGATCCTTTTGTATTTTTATCAGGATAGCATTATTTGTAACATTCGGCTTGGATTACAGGATTTTGCTCATTATCTATATAGTGATAATATTGATTTCTTGTGTAGTGGCATTGGTTGGTAATCAAGGCCCTGACTGAAAGTGTGTGCAACAGAGTGGAGCCGAGTGCTGGGGGAATAGGAGCAAAGCGAGTATGTTTATGTGTGAATGTGTGCTCGTAGGTCTATGACAAGGCTTATCCGCTACATAGGGGGTGTGTGGTGGCTCATACTTCACATAGGGGGCTGTGTAAGATTTCATACTCTACATAGGGGGTTGTGTGTGAGCTCATACTGTATATAGCGGGTGTCAGCATACTTAATTCTACTATTGATATAAATGATTAAAAATAATAATGTTAATATTAACATTGAGCAGAATTAATTTCAGCCTATTGGGTTGGCCTTCCAAAACAGTTACGGTCTCTCATGTGACCCCCTCAGGAAAATTAATTGCCCACCCCTGGAGTAGAACATCTTAGTGATGAAATGGATAAGAGTTACTCTATCTCTGGTCCAAGCCACTATAGTAGAGTGTCAGCTGTAATATACAGTACCTGCTGCTGATGACAAACGTTTAGTTCCTCAACCCACGTCATCATCCAGCGCCATAAAATTACAGCAATATGAGAGGTATATTATCAACAGAAAATAAATAAGGCATATTTATGATTTAAAGCAACTGAAGACTTACCAAAGTAGAAATATCCACCCTCGTCCTTCGGTTGAAAGAATCGCCCTCTGGCCTGAGCATGGACATCAGCTCCCTTCTCTACCAGCAACTCCACATAATGCTTACACCGTCTTTCAATAGCTATGTGTAAGGCAGTCTGCCCTGAAGGAAAATAGCAAACGATCAGCTTAATTTTTAGAAGCTCGAAACACAAGATGATGGCACAGATTCAGATCAGGTATTTTTATGCCATGTATCTTGTCTGTTATTTTGCATTGAAAACATAATTCAAATTATGTAGAGAAACAAATAGAGTACAGGATTGCGTAACATAAAAGTTTTACACATAGTTGTCAAGTTAAAGGGAACCTGTCAGCACGTTCTTACATATGGAATAAGGTGTATGGCGCTTGTTCCCTAATACAAATCATAACTTTATTGTCAAGATCCGATGTGCAATTCATGAGAAATTTAGCATAGAAACCATGTGCAAATCAGACTGGAAGTGCACTGGGGCTTGTCAATGGAGTTGGACTGCTTCTTTTAATGGGGTTCTCCAATAATATGATAAATTGGCATGCATAATATAATTCAAACTACAGCTCATCCTAGTCACGTGTCAAAACTTGTGTCTCAACCAACAAGAGCTGTATTATATATATCTCAGTTGGCAAGCAGCAGGGCTGTGATATGTGAAGAAATATATCTTCTCCTCTCCAAGTACAACAGGGTTATTTCCAGTATTGTCTTCCTCCTCAATGTTAATTTGTATTCCCCTTCTGTGCAGTCAGTCTCTGTTCACTGCTATAAAGCTGTCAGATTGATGGAGGAGGATGAAGCTGGAGATGACCCTGTTATGGAGGAGGAGGATAAAGCTGGAGATAATCCCATTGTGCTCAGCAAGGAAAAGTATATACTTCTACACATATCACAGCACTGCTCCAAGCAATTATGCAGTATATGTGATACAGCTCATTAGCTGCAACACAGGTCTTATAAGCTGTATGTCTTCAGTCTGCAACACATCCTGACACATGACGATAACAAGTTAATACTACTTTTCTGATGAGATTCACTAAAGATTTTTGCATACATTTTAAACTATTTCCAAAACAGTAAAGACCAGCTCTGTTTAAGACAATTTTTGTCTCTCTGCTCATTCTACCCCATAAAGGAGTCCCCTACCTCTTAACTAAAGGTCCCCATACACAATAGGTTAAAATACATCTTAATGGGTAAGGAGGCCTCCTAATACCCTCCTGTATAGGAAAATGTAATATTAGAATATAAGTGACATCCAAATGGTTAACTTTGTAAAAAGTTCAATAAAAACTTCAAATTTGTATTGCAGGCTGTGCCATGTGGTTAAAGCAGAGGGTTATCTCATGGACTAGAGAGAGTCTTCTTGACACCTAGAACTAGTTGGTGCAGGCTTCAATAAATGGGCAGATGGACATATTATATCCAAACTGAAAATCCCCCGTCACCTACAGTGGGGCGAGTACAGCCAAATTAACTATTTGATATCTGTATTTTCCCATTATTAGGTCACTGTAAAGCTGAATTTTCTCTAACAAACTGACAGGTGTCCTGGAAACCTGAATCAAGGATTGAGGATATAACAAAAAATAGATTGAACAATTGAGAGGGTTTCATATGCTGTAGGTCAGCCAAGTCTGAGTGTGTTTCATCAGTCTTCTACTCTCAGGGAAACAGAAAAACATCTATAGATTGAAACCTTTTAAAGAGGTATTCTCAAGTTGTTGCTTGAGCAGTTCAGAGCAATGCATTCTTCTTTGTTTCCTTACGTCCTGGTTTCTGGCAGGGCAGATACTCCTCCTTGACTGACAGTTCTGCTGTATAGTATTATTTATTATGGTTTGCTTATATAGCGCTATCATATTCCGCAGCGCTTTACAGGCATTATCATCACTGTCCCCACTGAGGCTTACAACCTAAATTCCCTATCATTATGTTTTTGGAGTGTGGTTGGAAGCCAGAGACCCCAGAGGAAACCCACGCAAACATAAGGAGAATATACAAACTCCTTGCAGATGTTGTCCTTGGTGGGATTTGAACTCAGGACCCCAGCACTGCTAGGCTATAGTGCAAACTACTATAAAGCTCAGCACAATTTCTGCTGTAACACTTTTAGCTATCAGTGGTTTGTTCTGAAATGAACAAAGTCATCTTTATAATTACACATAGAGATAAAAGGGAATCAGAACAAGCTCTGGACAGAAAGAGCAGAGAGCTCTGATAAGGAGACATGAAATAGAAAGAAATGGGCTGGAGTTAGTCCCTCTACTGAAATGTAGGTCCTAAGACTGCACACTCTCAGCCACGGTCTGGAAGTTGAGCGCTATGGAAACCAGCTGTACTCTATAGCAGATAAAAGCTGTTATTGCAGGAAGATGAAAGCAGATAGAGGAATCAAGTCAATTGCACCCGTGCTTATTTCCATGCTGTCTGACTACAGCAATTTAAGAACTTGAGGGTACCCCTTTAACGTGTTGACTGTTATTTTTCTTTTCTATTTTATAATCATTTTGTATATTTGTGTATTGCCTTATTTTGCGTTGTTTTACTAATTTTTCTTGCACGTGCTGAACTTTTAGTCTGAAAGCCTAAAACTCTAGTAAGTTTGGTTCTTGTATGCTCTTCAGAATCCAAAGCCTTTCTAAGAACGCATGGCTTTTTGACTGTTGGACAGCTGTGTGTATTTTGGAGAGTCACCCAAAATTCGGTTCCGATCATGATTGGCAGCGAATATTGTTCTTGCAATATTCGCTGAACACAGCCAAATGTTATTGTAGTCAATGGAAGTAGAAATGACCGAATATGTTCAGAACTGATCATCAAACGTAAATTCAGCACGAATAGGGTAACAATATGGCATGAATATGGCAAATTCAGATTCAGCGATCGAATCCAAACATATTCGCTCAACTCTACACATCACCTCATTTGTTTGGTTGTTTGGTGAGCAATGTGTTGTGTATCTGTGATTTATGCTCAATTTGCAATCTGAGTGGTGAGTGCAAGATTCAGTGAATGGAAACAGCTTAAGCTTAACCCTTTGCAGTCACACCCACGTCATATTTTGAGAAGTGCGTATGTGATATACCCCCTACAAAATATGCAAGGGTGGGGTTGATGGGGGAAAAAAGTGAAGGGTGGCTGGAATTTAAAAGCACAATCCATTTGTTTTTCTGTATAGATAAGGCGCTGTCAGAAGATAAGGCTCTGTGGCTTTTCCAGGATAATAATGTGGATTCGAGAGACATAGCAGTCAGCTGAGTATTATGCAATATTATGGCCACCTCTAATGGGGTGTTGGATGCGGTTATCTTGTTTAAAAACCCTATTTTCAAAAGTATTATTACTGAAATAAAAGTCTAATCTTACTAGTGAAATCAACATCTACGTCCATTAATCCTACTAAAACTAGTAGAGCCACCACAGTACATAAAGATATATATACCTCTATAATAAACATCCCGGAAAGGAGAATTGATAAATTCACGAAGATTCCCTGTTTTTTCAGCAATATCGGCCAGGAGAGGGATTGTGTCATTTTTGCCTCCTTGTAAATTTAGCAGAGCTTTCGGTAAGCAGGTCTTCCCTGTTGATGGCTCTGATAAAAAAAAAAAAGTTACAAAACACAATATAAACTTTTTCATATTACATTTAAAATATTTACATTTTTTATTTCATAAAAGATAGGATTTTTGTGAAGCTTTTCATTGTTTTACAGTTCATTTTTTTGCTACATGAGCGACAAACGGAGTTGCTATAACTTGTACTTGTATACTGTACTTTAGTTATATTATCTGAACACTGCAATGTCATTCTGGAACTGGACTCCTGAAAAAAAAATGGGGTTATCCGGGACAATCTTTTTAACAAAACACAAAACGCAATAAAGTGATGGGGTTACAGGATATCCACGCTACTGTTATTTGGATATAAGGTCATTTGAGGACCCTTTCATATATATAGTCATATGGTGTCTGTTCACTTTATTGCGCATTGTGTTTTGTACTATTTTTGATACTGACTTTTTGATAAATCATTTTTAATCATGAATTTAATAAAAAAGACAATTTTCATTACTAGCATTGACTCAGTTTCTCTGTTTTTCTAATCTGATGTTTATGAGTCGCAGCTGACATTCAAGTATTTTTGGTGAAATTTTTTTACCACCGTTATTTCTATGTATTATGATTTGGAGGTATATTTTGTTACATTGATTGACCTAGCTGTGTGGCATGGCGCATTGTCATACTGGAAAAACCAGTCCTCAGAGTTGGGGAACATTGCCTGAGCAGAAAGAATCAACTGTTTTTCCAGGATAACCTTATATGCAGCTTGATTCATACGTCCTTCACAAAGATTAACCTGCCCAATTCCAGCCTTGCTGAAGCATCCAAAGATCATCACCGATCCTCCAGCAAATTTCACAGTGGATGCAAGACACTGTGGCTTGTACGCCTCTTCAGGTCTCCGTCTAGCCATTAGGCGACCAGGTGTTGGGCAAAGCTGAAAATTAGACTCATCAGAGAAGATTACCTTACTCCAGTCCTCTATGGTCCAATCATTACGGTCTTTGGCAAACTTCAGCCTGGCTCTTCTTTGCTGCTCATTGATTAAAGGCTTTTTTCTAGCTTTACATGACTTGAGCCCTGCCTCTTGGAGTCTGTTAAGAACTGTTCTTGCCGTGCACTTCACCCCAGCTGCCATTTGCCATTCCTTTTGTAGGTCGCTTGATATCATCCTGCGGTTGCTGAGTGACATTCGAATAAGATGACAGTCATCCTGGTCAGTGGAGAGTCGTTTTCGTCCTCTGCCAGTCTGTAGCTTTGTTTTCCCCAATGTCTGCTGCTTGACCTTGTTGTAATCGACTGCCGTCTTAGAAATTTTAAGGATGGAGGCCACATGACGCTCACTGTATCCCTCTGCTAGTAAAGCCAGAATTGAGCCCTTTTCCTCACTCAAGACTTTTCTTTTCAACTTCTTTGGCATGTTAAAAGTTATTTTTCCATTCCTATTACTTTTGGGAGATTACTAGCACTTGTTTTGCCATCCAGCTTGTCCTATTGCAAGAGGATTGTGAACACCACAGCATTGTTTTTTATACTTCCCTTCATTAAATAAGATTTCGTCAGGTGATCACCTAATCAGAAGCACATTAAGTAGAATGAGGTGTCCTCTGGTTGGAATTCAACTGACGCTGGAATGGAATGGCTGTCAGACATGTAGAGAAGATGATTTTTATAAAACTGTGCAGTGGTCTCTTCATTTATATACAGCTCTGGCAAAAATTAATACATTGTAACAACTTTCAATGCTAGTAATTCACTTTATACTGGACACAGATCATAACTAGAGATGAGAGAATTTGTTCGGGTCCCTGCTTATTCGGCAAGCTATAGCGCTTATCGAATAAGCTACAGCGGGAACCCGGATACATGGAGCGTGCTGACTGATCAACTGTTCAGCTCTGCAGCTGCATGTGTCGCTGCTGTGTGACAGGCATGACATATGCATGGAGAGAGAGCCCAACACACAGGATCTCCATGTTTTTGTTGTGACTGTCACACAGCCGCGGCACATACACTGCTGAGCTGAACAGCTGATCAGCTGGCGTGCTCCATGTGTTCAGGTTCCCACACTGTAGCTTATTTGATAAGCGCTATAACAAATCACAAAGATATTAAAGGAAACCTGTTATTTGAAAAAATGCTATTAACTTGCAGATATGAGGTTAATCTGCAGGTTAACAGTGTTCTGAACCTGCCCAATGCCGTTACTTTGATCCCTGCTGCTCGGAGAAAATGAACCTTATTCCTCCCTAGACCATTCGGCGTTCAGTCACTGGGGCAACACCAGCGTAGGTTCAGTCACCGCTCTTTGTTTAGAAAGTTGTGTCTGTAACTTCGCCCCCGGCACTGACTGACAGCCGATTCTAAGGGCACAACGTTCGTATTACTTGCGCGAACATTACATCACAATCTTCGGACTGGACGTCGACACTCCTGACCTGAACATGATAGCTGCATAGAAATATATGCTGTCACGTTCAGCTCAGGAGACCCGATAGCCAGTCCGAGGGAAGGGATACAATGCAATGCACAAGTAATATGGCCGTCTGACGGTACCCCAATGCTGATCTTGCTGTTAGTCAGTTAGTCCACAAATCGGCGACTGAACCTGCACCGGGGCCACAACTGTGACTGAAAGATCGAACCTGTAGTGGGGGAGTAAAGTTTATTTCTTGCCAGCAGTGGGCTCCTAATGGGGGCGCTGGGCAGGTTCAGAATGCTATTAACAAGCAGATAACCACATATTTGCAAGCAAATAGCATTTTTTTTTTCACGTGACAGGTTCCCTTTAATGAGCTACAATTACTTCACAAGTGAACTGCGGAGTCTGCTTACATTACAAGCTTAAAATTCCTGGAGATTAAACATCACTGGATTCTTAAAGCCAACTTAAAGATACATAGGACATTTTTAAAGTTTGCACCTAACCTCGAAATTCCTCATCTGTCAATCGCTTCTTGTGAGACACTAAGAAAGGCAGGAATCCCTCCAGCTCTGCGGTGGCACCTCTTGACACAATGTCAAATAGTATGTGTCTATTAAACATCTTGATGACTCGAGGGGGGTCAGGGCTTGAGTTCTGGGAATTTTGGTTATCCTTCCTAGAAGAAAGCAGGTCACATTAATGTTTTAAACCAGACAAGACACCTTACATGAGAAATAATTACACTGCTGATCTTTGTCTATCTACACAGTACATAAATCTTGGTTTAAAAAAAAAAAAAAAAAAAGGACCACCCACATATTATAAATTTTACAAACAGCAGCTCACTGAACACTATATCTGAGACCAAGTGTTCGTATTAAACAAAGCTCTTCCTAAAGTAACAACCCCACAGGATGGTGTTCATGGACCAAACACTCAGTGAACGCTTTGGCAGTTATGGTGCTGGACACTTTTGCAACAAATATTAATGGCTAATATCATAATATATAGTGAGTATCAAATGAAAACAAAACAATGAAGCAAATGCGCAAATAGTCTTGAATTAAAAAAAAAAATCCAACAGTTGTGTGTATTCAGTTCTTATGCAGATTTTAATGCCACCATGGTCACAGACTACAAACAAACTATGTAGTTGGCTAAAGTTGTATGAAAAGTGATTGTCCCTTCCCGATTTCCTATTCTTTTGCATGTTTGTCACACTTAAATGTTTCAGATGACCAAGCAAATTTAAATATTAGACAAAGATAACACAAGTAAACACAAAATGCAGTTTTTAAATAAAGGTCTTTATTATTAAGGGATGAAGAAATCCAAACCTACAGGGCCCTGTGTGAAAAAGTGATTGCCCCGCTTGTTAAAACAAATTAACTGCGGTTTATCACATCTTTGGGAAGTGGAGTGCGAATTCCCTAGACTTACCCAAGCTGATTACTGCCACACCTGTTCTCAATCAAGAAATCACTTAAATAGAACCTGCCAGACAAAGTGAAGTAGGCCAAAATATCTTCAAAAGCTAGACATCATGCAGCGATCCAAAGAAATTCTGGAACAAATGATAAACTAATTCACATCTATCAGTCTGGAAAAGGTTATTAAGCCAGTTCTTAAGCTTTGAGACTGCAACGAACCACACTGAGTGCCATTATCCACAAATTGTGAAAACATGGAACAGTGGTGAACCTTCGCAGGAGTGGCCGGCCGACCAAAAATTACCCCAAAAACACAGCGATGACTCAAAGAGGTCACAAAAGACCCCACAACAACATCTAAAGAACTACAGGCCAGGCCTCACTTGCCTCAGTTAAGGTTAGTGCTTATAACTCCACCATAAGAAAGAGACTGGGCAAAAATGGCTTGCATGGCAGAGTTACAAGGCAAAAACCAGTGCTGAGCAATAACATCATAAAAGGCACGTCTCAGTTTTGCAAGAAAACATCTTGGTAATCTCCAGGACTTTTGGGAGAATACTCCTGTGAACTGACAAGACAAAAGTTGAACTTTTTGGAAGGTGTAGGTCTCATTACATCTGGCGTAAAAGTAACATAACATTTGAGAAAAGGAACATCAACAGTAAAATATGGTGGTGGTAGTGTGATTGTCTGGGGCTGTATTGTTGCTTCAAGACCTGGAAGACTTGCTGTGGTAAAGAGAACCATGAATTCTGCTGTCTACCAAAAAATATTGAAGGAGAATGTCCGGTCATCTGTTAGTGACCTCAACCTGAAGTGCACTTGAACAATGCAGCAGGACAATGAGCCAAAACACACAAGCAAGTCCACCTCTTAATGGCTTAGGTAAAACAAAATTAAGACTTTGGAGTGGCCTAGTCAAAGACCTGACATTAATCAGATTGAGATGCTGTGGCATGACCTTAAAAACATGGTCCATGTTCGGAAATCCTTCAATGTGGCTGAATAATAACAATTCTGCAAAGACGAGTGGGCCAAAATTCCACCAGAGCAAAGTAAAAAACTCATTGCCAGTTATCGCAAATTCTTGATTGCAGTTGTTGCTGCTAAGGGTGGCCCATGCAGTTATTAGGTTTAGAGGGCAATCACTTTTTCACACAGGACCCTGTAGGTTTGGATTTCTGTTTCACTTAATAAAGGCCTTCATTTCAAAAATGCATTCTGTGTTTGTGTTATCTTTGACTAATATTTAAATTTATTTGGTGAACTGAAATATTTAAGTTTGACAAACATGCAAAAGAATAGGAAATCAAGAAGGGAATCGAAAACTTTTTCACACAACTGTATACAAATTATAGATATTCTGATACGGATTTTCAAAATAAATATGCAAGCCCCATCAGGTTTAAGATCTATTTTGCAACATATGTAGTTTGATTTGTGAAAACTGGTGAAAGATCCTATTTAATCTACTAGAACGACAAAGATATCCCAATAAATAGGACTCTTTACAAACATCAAAGTACTCCATCATCGTTTCACATTAAAAATACAGGAGCAGATTTATAAAAAAAAAAAAAAAAAAGCACTGTCTAAAACGCTCAATGATCCTAACCTTCACAACATCATCTATCAGGGAGACCCATGTACAAATGAGATTCTCAGCTGATCTAGCTGAAACTTCTACAGGATGTATACTATTAAAGGGAACCTTTCAGATCAGTAAGTTAATAGTGTTATGGTGGTGCCCGGTTGCTGTACTGAGAGTGCATCACCCAGGACAAAATGAACTTTAGTTCTCGTCGTAGCCATCGGCTTTCAGTCATGCAGGTATGCCAGCACAGCGGCAGCGAGCGGCAGCTGTAAGAGCGCTCCAGCACTTTGACTGACAGCTTGCTCAGCCATATATACAGTATATTCAGAGCCAGCTGTCAGTCCAAGTGTTAGGGTGTGCTTACAGCAGCTGTTCACAGTATAGTGGGCGATGAATAAAGCCGAGCTGACATGCCTGAATGACTCAAAGCAATCGGTTCTCAGGAAAAAAAAAAAGTTTCAAACATGCAGGCTAAAGCTATGTTTCCAGATTAATAGTGTTATTTGACCCTTACTTAGTAAAAGGGAATGTATAATATTCACCTTTAGGCCAGGGTCACACTTGCGAAACTCACACGAGTCTCGCACCTCAATACCCGGCACTGCCGCCGGCACTCGAGACTGGAGTGTGCGGCTGCATAGAAACCATGTTGCGTTTTTTAAGCGTTCTTCCGCTGCGTAAATGCTTAAAACGCTAAAAAAAAACCACATCCCATGCAATCCTATGGGATTCCGCAATGGTTGTGCCCATGCTGCGTATTTTTCCGGCGCGTAATCGCATTGCAGTAAAATACACGGCATGTTCATTAATTTGGCGGAATCGCGGTGATTCCTCCACCATGCGTATAGTGAGCACTTCATGTGCGGATGATACCCAGGGTCTGGAGGAGAGGAGACTTTCCTCCAGGCCATGGGTACCATATTCATGTAAAAAATAGAATTAAAATAAAAAATAGGGAGTCCTCAGCGCTGCCAGCAACTTCCGTTCCCAGGGATGCATTGTGAGAATCACCCCAGATGCACCCCTGGGAACGGAACTTGCCGGCAGTGTCGCTGAGGACCGGGAGGACTCTGGGGGCTGACAGAGGGTAAGTATATCTATATTTTTATTTTTTTTTATTATTATTTTTAACATTCTATCTTTTACTATTGATGCTGCATAGGCAGCATGAATAGTAAAAAGTTGGTCACACTTGTCAAGCACTATGCGTGACAAGTGTGATCAACCTGTCAATCACTTTTCCAAGCGATTCTTCAAATCGCTTGGAAAAGCGCAAGCATTCTGTAAGCTAAAAACGCTTGCAAAACGCAGGAAAACTCATGCGAATTACGCCAAGAGGGAGTTCCGGAAATGCTGCGGACAATTCCGGAGAATTTCTGCAACGTGGGCACATAGCCTAATGGTGTCAGGAAGCAACCTGAAGTAACTGGATTTTAGTTGACACCATTAAAGGGAATGGGCAAAAACTGGATCCTGAAAGGATCAGGATTTGGCTGAAAAACCTGATTTTGCCTGACTTAAAAAACCAAACAAAAACGTAAGTGTGAAACCAGCGACACTGGATGAGTGCAGCAGCACGCTCCAACTGTCAGTGTGGGTGCTCACTCTGACGCTGCTACTGTACCTGTCTGCTCTTGGCTTCCCTTTGAACACCTTCAGTAAAGAGGAGGGGTGAATGAGCAGACAGCATGTCTCTTTATCACTAGGCCTCTC
This sequence comes from Oophaga pumilio, assembly GCA_009801035.1. NCBI lineage: Eukaryota > Metazoa > Chordata > Amphibia > Anura > Dendrobatidae > Oophaga > Oophaga pumilio. The sequence goes on from VIAB01006587.1 coordinate 48,208, forward strand.
CTCACTGAAGCAATGGTTAGGTCACTTATTTTAATCTCTTGATGACTTTGAAAAGTTGAAGGTGTTAAGAAAACACTCAATAGACTGAACCTGTGCGCAGCAAGTGCAGACGTTCATTCTTTTCGTGTTTAATTAGCGCTTTTTAAAGCGTTTCATAGAATAGATCTGCTTTAAATAGATGTCGTGTGCACAGACTCAGTGTGTGATGTCAATAACGGGCGCGACCACGAAAAGTGCTTAGAGCAGCATGAAGGCCAAATACGGCCCTGATTACATGGGCTAGCCAAATAAATTATATCTGCTTTTGAGGACAAGCTACAAGCTTACAAATGATTGACCAGCACAACGCAAAAAGAAAAGAAAAAGTTGATGAAGACAACAGGTACATGGGATGATTCATCATTAAGAGAAGCCAAAGTAATGAAGGGTTTGATACAGATGGAAGAGCAATAGATATACATATCATAATTGATAACAATAAAGTATTGCAAAAGAAATTGGCTTCTTCAAGCCTTATCAAGCAAAAAAAGCCTACATGACTGTAATGTGATATGCAAATGCCTCAGACCCATGTCACAGAAAAGTTACCAGACCAGTTTTAAACTACTCAACAAAAACTACAGCCTAAAAAAAAAAACTCTCACTTAAGTGGGTAATTATTTTTTTTTTATAAGATTCCAGGTAATGCTGTCATTTCTTCTCATTCAACCCGCCCATAATCACTCATTGGTATCCTATTGAAAGGTCTTTGGAAACTCGAGACAAGAATACATACTTTTAAAACTATAGACAGGCCATATCTAGAGCAATACTATGCAAATATCAGTGGTGGAAATGTTATATCTCCTCAAAGCTGAATTTAGACGAAACCGCCAAAGATGCATATCCAGAGAATATGCCTTAAATGATCTGATAGGTGGAATTCAAAAAGCTGGTACCTCCATCTATCAAAAGCTTGGTGGTTCTTTTAACTTATTCTCTTGATATGTGGGAGTCAGAATGTAGCTAATTGGGTCAACTTCTGACCAGGGGCGGGGCAACACGAGAGATTAACCATGCAAGATGGGGGACCGCCGGCACCTATTTCAGCTGGATGTGCTTCTGAGGAGACTCACCAGGTTCTTGTGCTGCAATACAAGCTGCTGGCCAATCAGAGGGGACTGCAGGCTCATGGCAGTGACATCATGCTCGTCTCTTGCACGCTGAAGTCATGAAGTCAGCTGCAGACTGCAGAAGAAGACACCGTGCAGCGTTGTAGTGTAAGGGTCGGCCAGGGCCTTAGTCGTGGCTGAGTTTAGCGGCTTTGCATGCCTTGGCCTTCCCCTCCTCCAGTAGGTGCTCCTTTGGGGCAGTTGCTGTCTCCAGTTCTTGGCGGTGGCGTTCCTGTTCATGATGACGTGGTGGCTCAGGCTCCGGGCGGCCGACGGTGGCTTCCTTCAACAAGTGACAGATACCATTCACCAACGTCATCCTCTCGCCATCTGGGTCGGGTTCTTTCCTCCCCCTGCCACCACTTCCATTCAATGCGGCCTATGCCGCCGCAGTGGCAAGTGCAGGAGTGGTGCATCGCTGCACACAAGTTTTTCTTCTCGGCCCCACCCGTTCCAGGGTGGGGTCGCTTCCAGCCGCTCCACTCATTTTCTGGCAACCTGCTGCAGGGAGCGAGTCCTTCTTTTTCTTCGACGCACCCACCAGGGGCAGGCACCCAGATTTGGCCACATACTCCGCCAGACAGCTTCTTGTGCCAATTTTCCATCAGGAAGGCTGTTGTCCTTCATTTGTGCGCCAATCCCTGCCATCTTTGGAGCCACCATATTGGTCACCGCAATGTCAGTTTCTTTAAAAGTTTCAGACAAGTCCAGTGTTTCAGTCACATTCGGCATTTCAATAGCGTACACATGAACTTCATCTCTTTCTTTTCTGTCCATATGAATCACATTAGCCACGGGTTTCACACGCGGCACGGTTGCGGCATCCTGCTGAATACGCCAAGTGAAAGGGTCGGCCGTAGTCATGGCTGAGCTTAGCGGGCTTTGCATGCCCTGGCCTTCCCCTACATAAAAATCATATTTTCCTAGCAGCATACTTGCCTTTCCATTTGCTGCGCCGACAGGGCCTCCTCTCTGCTCCTTCAGGTTTCCTTTGGTCGCTTGTAAATAAACAGACACAGTCCAGGTGTAACTCAAAACGCAAAACTTTACTCTCATATCTTTGCAGCACATCCAGATCCATTACAGCTTTAACAACTAGTTCCACATTATACATCACTTTAGCTTTCCCTTCACTCTTCTCTGTCACACAGCTCGAGACCGGGTCCCACCATATCACACGGTTTTCCAGCGTCCTCCCTGTGTAGATTCTCTGCTTTCGGGAGTTCCCTTAGCTGTTTTGCCCCGGTACTGAGGGCCTCAGCCCATACGATCACCTGCCACATGATGAGCGACCTGCCCATCTGTCCTGCCGTGACTTCTTCTGTAGCTCACACTTCTGGAACTTCTGAAGCTGTAACTACGCTGTTCCTCTGACTTTGGATGGCTGGGCTGTTCCCTTAAACTTAACGTTATGGGGTATCAACTTAACTCCTGGACACTTAAGCCCATGCATGAGCTTTGGGCGCTTAGGTCCGACTAACTATAATCAGGAAGCTCCCTTCCTCTAACCACAGTGACCCCTCCTACTGTTAACTATTTTCACTATAGCTAAACCCACATACAATATCATGCTCTCTATCCCCATCTAGTGATCTAATATTAATGCCCAATGGCGTGGCAACGTTTCGGATATAAAATCCTTTCTCAAGCCTATATATACAAACAGACAGTATTTACACTTTAGACCGGGGAACATGCTCAGGGGTTTAGGATGGCTACTGTGAACCCCTTACAGTAGCAGGGGCAAGGTGCATAGAATTATTTTTTTTAATATGTTAAAGAACAGTGGAAGTGTAGGGAAGATATACACCAGGATGG
>VIAB01006588.1:0-15528 GCA_009801035.1 Oophaga pumilio
CTTCCCTGCGCTCCCCGGTCACGTGCATACAGATGTTGGCTGTTGGCCTCTGATTAGCTGGCAGCATATATTGCAACGCATGGACGTGATGAGTCTGTACAGTGCAAAGGACTTCAGCTGGATGTGTGCCTGAGGACGCACATCCAGTTGAACTTACTGCGGACGTCAGTAGGTCCCTCATCCGGCAGGCGTGGTTGCATGATTGCTGCGGCGACTGCACTTGTTACGCCACTGTCGTAGTTAGGGAGGGACCTGTAAGTCCAGGGCAGCGGACGGGGAGAAGCCACCGTGAGCCAGCCTGGTACCTCCTTTTTGCGTATTATTAGCAGAAAAGTACCACCCCTGAATGAGTCAGTGTGTGCCATATATCCCAAAGTTAGTTTAGTGAGGAATTATTTTGCAGTTTTTTGATAATAAAAATATGCAAAAAATCTGATCTGTCAGGTTGGATTTTTTTTGATTGGTGGGTTGCCTATTTGCCACACTGTGCAGACTCATTTTTTCCTAACCAATTATCCTGATTAGTTCGTCATGTCTGTGGTCGTATGATCGTACGATCCATCGACCTCTTCGGGATGAGCAGCTTTCACGCTGATTACGGATTGCACACATGGTATTACTGGCCCCATATTGGCGTCTCTTACTCCCGCTTCCCCCCTTTCTTTTATTTTGCCGGGCAGATTGTAAGTCTTGTGATCGCATCTTATCCCAGAATTGCTAAACACAAGTCACAGCGCGGCGCTGCCATTTAGTTAATGATCTGTCTGAACAAAGCAGAATTCTGCTCTGAAAACATCGGTATGAATCCTAACACGCATTTCTGGGATGAGATCCCGGTGTGTAGCGTTCTCATTGTGACGTGTGTGCGGAGATTTGTGGCCCTTCATTATCATGGAGTCTTATTTTTCGTGGACTTAGTATATTCACTGTATGAAGATACTGACTATGTTCATACTTAGGGTTTTTTTCAGCCTCTTTCTTGTGCATAAAAAACGCAGCAGAAATAATGCGCGTTTTTAGTTCTGCTGTAGATGTAGCAGTGCTGTGAATGCTGAGCTGTGTACAGACCCAGACCGCACCACTGATTGTTTTCTGTGTACACTGTACATTGTCGTGTTGGGGGCGAGGCGGTGTTACACAGATTATCTGGACTTCCTTGCACATGACACCTAGTCCTCTAGTGATAATCTCCTGCTGAGAAAACACTGATTGTATTGAAACTACAGCAAGCTTCTGAGAAAGTGACGTGTCTTAGGAATCAGTGTCTCTGCCCTCCATTATGCTGCTCTCAGCTTTAATGCTTGCACCCTGACAGTGGAAGATCCCAGTGGTGCTCGTTATGTAAGCTTGGGCACACACTAAACGGGGGTGCGGGCACACTCTGATCTCTGGTTATCCGGCGGCGGTCACAGACTGGAAGGACCGGGAGATCGGAGCCACACTGCATCGGACGGAGTGTGCCCACACTGTGAGCGTGCCGCCGGGCTCCTGCTGGAGATGGAAATCTGAGGGCAGAACGGTGCACCCAGACAGTGACTGTGCCGAGGAGTTTGTGGGTGACCGGCATCCTTTAATACGTCTTCCCCTATGAGCATCAGAGCATGGGGTATATGTGAAAAATGTACAAGTGGCCTTACTGAGACTTGGCCTAAAAGCTGAGCAGCAAGGTTCGCCTGCGTCTGTCACCCCTTCACGATTGCTCTATTTTAGCGGGCAGTCATTTTTTTTTTTTTGCATGCGATGGAAGTATAAAAATTAATTTGCAGAGAACTTGTCTGCATCTGCCCGAAGTGGAAAGAAGATGACTGTTGTGACGAGCTCAACAATTAATCTAATCAGCGCCACCTGCTAGTTTCAGATCATGCACAGCATGGTGATTATACACAAAAGGCCGAACCTGCAGCTTGTAACGACGGCGTCTGATGAGGCAGATCACAGTGTGAGCGCAGCCCGATGACTGACTGCAGGGTAGTGCTTCAGATGTGTCACAGTCCTCTCTAATTAAATGTCCTCATACAGACGGGTAGCGGCAGAAGTGATGTGACTATACGGTGTTATGGGGAGTAAGTTCTCCATAGTGGGAACCTGTCGGCACCAAATGACTTGTCAAATAAAGCATCAGACGCTCGGTATGGTATGGCCAAACCGGGCAGTGCCTCTTCCAATCCATCCATCTCTGCCCTCCCCTTCTTTGATTGACTAATTTGTCTTTACAGTGAACAGCAGGATTGAAGGATAGGTAGAAATGAAGTGGATGGGAAAGTGCACCGAACAGCTCCACCAAGGGTGCACCAAGCGCCTGTGCTTGGTTTGATCAGTCATTTTGAGCACCTTCAATGTTGTAGAAAATACAATATATACTATAATATATATTTCTCTCCATATGGATCTACGTTTTTGAGCCTACCTCAATCTACCCCCGCTCACTGTCACCTGATGAGCTTCGTTCTACCACTGTGGTTTGCACTACATTATTTTCAGGTGGCGCTGTGAGTGTTTTGTCCCCTGACTGCTGACAGTAAATGATTGGGGTATTTTGTGCCCCCGGGCAGCGCAGAGTAGTATGGCCACTGCTCATCATTATACTGTACTTCTGGTCCGGCACCCACCGGCATCCTCTGCCCCCGAACACTTAGTGTTTGCTCTTAAAGTGATTGGATTTTTTTTCTCTCCTTTCCTCCCAGCTTCAATTATTATTGGCTTTTTACTAAATCCAATTCCGTTGCTGCAGTTCTAAACTGGAAATCTAATCCCGTAAATGGATCTGATAATCGGATTATCTTTGATTTACGAGCGCGCCGCCGTTACCGCCGGAGGAGTTGGTGGAGAGTCTCATTTGTTAAATGATTTTAGAGTGAGTTACATTGCACGACTGTATTACCGCCGTCATGGGACAGCCCAGAATCCGGCAGCGGTAGCCTCTCCTCTGCTTGTTTCAGAAGCCTCCGGCCATGAGTTTTATCAGCCACCTGGCTTCACCTCTGCTATATTGTACCCCAAGGTCTACAAGAAAGTGTATTATTTTCCTTAAACATTTCCAAGAGGAATAACAGAGGAGCATTTCAGTGCTTGGGTCCAATAAAAGAGCCTCCAGAATGGTTGTGTCACTGGGAATACTGGTATTCATCAAATTGAGCTCTTTCTTCGTGTGGTATAATTTCTGCGGTGTCACCGGAAGAAAAGTTTCCTATTCGCTTGACCATGAAACCACAAAGTCTTGTCACTATTGTTACTGAGTCGTTCTGTTTCCTGAAGTTGTCATTGTCTGTTCGTATCAGTGTGAGATCACATCCACTACATAATACTGTACACATTTTATACCTATGTATTAAAGTCACCAGTCTACATTTTTAAAGCGCATCTGTCACCAGATTTCTCCATACAAACTGGTTGGATAGAGCTCTTGGACCTGATGAGGCTGGCCTATTTACTTTGATAACCCCTTGTCAGTATGGCTGTGTAACCTTTTGGTAAAAGTTTATCCCATGCTACGCCCACTAGGCATGACTTGACAGCTTCTCAGTGTCCATCCTCCCTGCTGACATCTCACGTTGCTCAGTACAAGCTGCAGATGTCGTTCAAGCTGTGTGATGAAGACTGAACACACTTGGAGTCATGAGAAATGTCATTTAATAGCTCGACTCATAAGATGCTCCGCATCAGTGATAGCCGACACTGAGAGCAGCTGAACAGCGGGGTGCTGGGTGTTGGACCCCGACCGATCAGACATTGATGACCTATCCTTAAGTCATCATTGATAAAGTAATGGACAACCTCTTTAATATTACGATTATGCAGCTATTGTGATGTGAATTTTCAAAATAAGCACATCAGTCTTGTGACTAAGAGGTCTATTTAATAATGTTTGCAATTTGTATAGCAAATCCTGGCAATAAATCCTCTTTAAAGGGTTATTCTCATCTTCATAAATGGGCATTGTTGGATAGTACTTGCAAATACCAGCGATTTTTGCAATTTGCTGCTTATTAAAAATTTCAGTCGTTCAGGAGATCTTAACACTTTTCTATTGTTTACAGCTTGTTGCCTTGGAGACAGACCACCGCTGTTAGACAGCAGAACATGCACAGTGCTTTCAAGATATTTTCTATTGAGCTTGTAAGCAGTGGTTTAAATTCGGACAAGATCTTGGAGATCGCGGTCACCTGCTAATCCTTGCCAGCTTCATTCAGTGCGGTGCTTGTGAGCTAGACCACAACAGTGGTCGGTCTCCTAGGCAACGAGCTGCAAACAACATCATTTTTAACATGCAGTAAATTGTTTTTACAAGCATTATCCAACAATATCTATGTATGAAGATGGAAGTAAAACCCTTTTAATGAACATTTCACAATAAAAAACAAACAAACAAAAAAATCTCCTATGGCTTTTAGTTCCACCAAGTGACTCATAAGAGAGTTTTCTTTTGACCTCCAGAAAGAAGTTCTGACCCTAGAGAGACATCTATAGTTATTACACTTCAGAGTGCTCATTTTTCCCTTAAAGTGGTTTTGTTCCCTTTGTACAATACACAGTTTTTCTGAGTCTTAGCTGGCCCAGATCATCGTCAGTGGATGTTAGGAGGCTGTATTCCCCCTGTAACTGGGCCTAATATGGTGGCACTAGTTAAATGGGAAAAAATATAAGATATCTAGATCTATATGTGTGTGTGTGTGTGTGTGTGTGTGTGTGTGTGTGTGTGTGTGTGTGTGTGTGTGTGTGTGTGTGTGTATTTGCAATGTTAAAATGTCTCCCCCAAAGGTATTACATGATAATAAATAAATGTAAAAAGTAAAATTTATAAAAATATAAAATGGTACAATAAAATAAATACAGCACGTATAGGACCATGGATGGCTTAAACTATAATTCCTAGTCCCGGCTTCAAAAACTGAAACATTATACAGTATCTTCAATCTAAAAATAGTAGTAATGAAAAGTGAACACAGTTTATTGTGCTTTTAAAAAATGTGGAAAACTTTTTTTTATTTTTTTATTTCATATTTTCACCAAAAAAATGCATATCTAAAAAATGACATTAAAGAAAAGCCCTGTGTATCACTGTAAGAAAAGATGCAATATTATTTAAATAACCAAAACAAAAAAAATAATAGCTTTCAAGACTGCATATACTAAAACCAAAAAAAGTTTGGACAGCCCTTAACTGGTCAATTTGACCATTATGATCTTTTTTTTTATCTTTTTTTTTTTTTAGTTTTGCTTCTTACATGTTCTATGTTTTTTCTTCCTAATTGTTACAACTCAACAATTTTTCTTTCATTGACCTGAAAAAATCTTTTAAGTGTGCCCCCGACCTCCACTATCCCTCATGTTTACACTATTACATCCCAGTGGTCGTCCCCCTCTCCAATATTCCACGTTAATGTAAGTGCAGGTCAAGCGGGCAGATCTATATGTGAACCTCATCCTGTTAGTGTCGTGCTGTGGACACGATACGGGGGGGATGGATGAGCTCTACATCAGTGGAAAATTCTTCTCTTCCGGATCATCCATACAAATGCTTTCCTCTGATGTACGGGTGACAACGATGTTCTGCATGAACTATAAAGCCGCAGCTCTGTAATTGCTTTTTTTAGGATAATTTATCCTATTGTTTAAAACTGCTTGCGCTGTCATGTACATTGATGCCTTCCAGATACCGTCAGCCTGGCGGATTCTGACCTCAGCTCATACATCTCATTTTTTTTTCTTTTCAGCTTTTTTCAAGATGGACTGAAAGCTGTCGAAAACCTCAAGCCTTCCATTGAGAAGCTATCGACAGATCTGCATACGGTAATTGTAGTGATGTTCTTTTTTACTATGATGTTCAGTTAGTGGGTAATTGCTCTTTTCGTGCTCATGGTTCTTTGCAATTTAAAATAATAGTAAATCCACCCTTCTGTTATACTTACCGTACATTTACGTGTTCATTTTTCACAAAATTTGCCGCTTCAGAGTTTTAGATCTTTGTTAAATGCTTCTATGGTTACTGAAGTACAAATACAAGCATTTCATATGTTTCTTTTATTGACAAATACATCAAGTTTATAAAAAAAACTCCAATATTAACATTGTTGTTGGGAGAATGTCACAAGTGTGTCACGACCTCCTGGGAGATCTGGGATTAGGCGATCTTTACGTATTGTGAATCGCAGGTCTTCCATTTAGCCTGTGTGTTTTGTTCCTCATATTAAATGAACTTTGTTTGCTTTGGTGCTGAAGAGACTCTTTGTATGCTTGTTGGAGACATGCAGCTCCATCTCACAGCTGCTTCTGACCTGCTCATTTTTCTCGCTCTATAAAACCTGGCCAGACCTTCTCTTCCCTGCCTGTGAAAGTTTTGCTTCCTGGCTTGCTGGAGTTGGTGTGCTGAAGTTGGAGTTTGTAGTTGCTGCTGGAGATTGTTGTTTGCTGTTTTTGGGTATATGCTTTCTTCATTATCCTATTCCCATTTGGTTTGTACATTCTTATTCTTTCCTTTATTCCTCTCTACCCTTGGTGAGCATGTTTGTATTCAAGTTGTTTTTTGTTATTCCTGTTTGTCTTGCGTGTATATACACTATCGTTTTTGTCCCAGGCCTCCTGGGGAATGGCACAGCTTAGGACATTAACAGGAGCATAGTAAGATCGGAGACTCGGGCCTTTCTACCTTCAAGAGTACCCCCGGGACAGGGATAGTTAGTTTCCAGGGACAGTTTGAGGCCCCAGTTCCTTACCAAAAACAGTCATAGGGTGACAGAGAAGTTGCTATATGCAAATTGCCTCTTCAGAAAGAAAGAGGACTTAAACTCTATAGCGCCACCTGTTGTAAGTAGCGATCCTACAAGTCACAATCAACCCTTTAACGAGTCTTGTAATATGACTTAGGATAAAAGAGAAGTTGCTAGTCATCCATGGAGGGGGTTCACTGCCAATTTTGCTTTTGCCATGAATAAAGAATGGGATCTAAAAATCCTCCGAGAGAATCTTCTCCCAACCATCCAGGAGCAGAATGGTGGTGAACAATGTTTTTTTTCAGCATGATGAAGACAATGTCACAAGGCAAAAGTGATAACGAAGTGGCTCGTTGAACAAAACATTGACATTTTAGATCCATGTCCAGGAAGGACTCAAATCTTGATCCCATTGTGAACCTCAAAAAGTGGAAGGACAAGCAAAATTGTGATAAACCCCAAGCACTGATTGGACAAGAACGGGCAGTCATCTGTCAGGATTTGGCCCAGAAGCCGATATCCAGATGTCAGGGCGAAGGGCAGAAGTCTCGAACAATAAGCGGCAACACTGTAAATATTGAGTCTTTCCATACACTTGATGTATTTGTCAAGAAAAGTAAAAAAAAAACTTATGAAATGTTTCATACCATAAAAACATCCGACTAAAAAAACCAAAGAACACTAAAGTGGTAAAATTAGTGAAAATGAAAATTTGTGTCCGTCTCAAAACTTTTGACCAACTGTACATTTAGTGTGTAAGTCTATAAATTTTGCGCATGCACTAAATGTGTCCATAGTGTATTGGTCAAATGGGCATCTGTTAAAGGGAATCTGTCAATAGGATCAGCCCTTCTAAGCCGTCTAGATGGGCATGTAGGTCTTAGAAAGTCCAATCAAATGGTACCTTGCCATCTGTTGAATGTTTCTTGAGAAATCAACATGCAAATTATCTGAAAGGATCTGTGTGCTGGATGAATTTGATGGCACAGAGATGTTTTCAGCTGATTTTTTGGTAGCCACTCAGGTTTACTAGACAGTAAAAACCTGCACGGACTCCTACAAACGTCCCCATCCTACAGCTGTTAATACTGGTTAGCACATCCTCACTGTAATCATTTATTAGATGGATTCTGTTACAAAATGATCCTATAAATTATTTTTTAGAAGCTGATGTTGTGCTCTGGTCCTAATTAACATCTTCAGATCCTAATGAAGTCCCTTAAGACCCAGATCCCCGCAGTGGAGCACACGTACAGTACCTCGGCTCGTTAAAATGAAGTATCGTAGCTAAAAGCCAAGTATTGCATAGCTTGAAAAATGGACCAAAGAGCAAAAGCAGGAGCTGTAGCCCAAGAGCACAGACTGGCCCGGCACACTGTACAACCCTCATCATTATGTTAGATGGTTGTATGGCCAATATCCACAATGCCCTTAGTCGTTTTCCAGTTTCTCCATTTGGACTGAGTCCATGATCGCCCCAGGCTAGTGATCTGCACACATGGATTACTTGTTGGGTGTTTGCCTATATAGCAAATCTGCACTATCATACAGCACCAGCTAAGAGTTTAATCATCTCAACTAGAAACTGTGGAGAAAGATCTGGGCAGAAATTTACATGTGGTGCAAATTTATAAATCTGTTTGCGGGATTTATCGTGGCATCAGGGCATTGCAAAACATATGGTGAAATCTGCTGCAAATGTACAGCAAGATCTGCATGGCATGATCGTGCAGTGGCGGTGAAATCTGCTACTGATTAGTCCAAACGTATTCTCTGCTGCGGGAACATCTACATGGATTTTAAGGGGGTTATTTCTTATCATATGGTAGTAGATCACCTGATAGCGATCCTAAGATCAGAGCTCTGGAACCCCTAGAACGGACCATACCGTCTTCTATGGAGCAGAGTATGTCTGGAACCCCTAGAACGGACCATGCCGTCTTCTATGGAGCAGAGTATGTCCGGAACCCCTAGAACGGACCATACCATCTTCTATGCAGCAGAGTATGTCCGGAACCCCTAGAACGGACCATACCGTCTTCTATGGAGCAGAGTATGTTCGACCTACATCCCATGGGACTGGTGCAAATAACTAAGCGCTGTACTCCGCTTTCTCCATCAGTCCCATATACAATGAACGGTGCAGAGGCTGAACATGCGCAAGTCTGCTCCGTTCTGCGTGTGCTATTTTCAGGGTATGGATAGGATATTACTAATTTTGTTGGGAATAGCCCTTTTGTCCACAGTGGTCAATCGCACACCAAATTTTGGCAATTTTATTTTGGATTTGGATTATTTTTGAAATGCTGTGGATTTACCCCAAATTTCACACGTTGCTGTGTACTGTAAATTGAAAATCTGCAATCGTGAAATTTTTCAGATATATTTCTTTCACAAATCAGATGACTTCCCTCTGTATTTCAGGATCACAAGTTTTGCTTCACTTCCACCAGTGAACGAAGAATATAGTCAGATTCAGCATAAAGGGAGCTGTGTGCTCAGATCAGGATTTTGCATTTTGATGCAGTTATATATGTTACAATAGGATAATCCATTTCCGTTTTTTTGTCATTGATTTACCAAAATTTTAAAGAGAAATGTAGCAATGTCACCACCATACACATAGAGCCCAAAGCATTCACACTGAGAAGAAGCTGTGCCAGTTTTTACCTCTGTAGCTGTGTTTTCTGGCTGCCTCCTCTCCCTGCTTCTCCATAATACACAGGAATCCATCTAGCATTGCATCATATATCGCCACAGTCATCATGAAGTAAGATAGCAGCACAGATCTCCGCTGTGTTTTCATGCTGCACACAGTCTCCCCTCCCTATACTGTGGTAACTCACATCTCAGTCTCACAAAGCTGTCAAGATAGGGAAACTGTGTAGAGCCCGAGATGACTTCAGCCTTGCTCCCCTAAGGGGATCGAGCTTTTATTAGTAAATTGGAAAGTAAATTTCCTACTTTTCCTTATATAAAGCATTTCTCAAAAATATATCATATTTTGGTCTCCCTTGACATTATCCTGTTTTCCAGGAGATAAGTCATCTTTAAGGTGTAACCGGTAAAAGTAGTTAAGACTCCACTCCTCGATATAGGATCTAATCAATTTAGCAAGAAGCACTTTAGTTAGTGGATGAGCCCTTCTGTATGGATTGGAGTTGTCACCCGCCAATCTTTAGAAGCACTGCTGATGTGAACTGGTGACGTATTTCCTACAATAGCTCGCCCAGGAATTGGGAAGATAATTATGGACCCCAGCTCTATGGAAGGCACATCAGTGTCTTGAATATAGGGATGTCAGATGACATTTGTGGCCTAAAATTTTTATTTTTTATTTAACAGCATTCGGCTCAACCTTGAGCCATGGCGACTTGATGAATGAACGCTCTGTAGGAAGATTGATCTTGCGCAAGCCTAGATAGGTCCACCAGGTCTTTTCTGCCGTTATCTTGATAGAATTAAGCTATTGGGTTGCTGATCTCCCTCTTCCCCTTGTTCCTTCTATTCTTCCGACCATGGTGTCCTTCTCCAGTGATCGCTCTCTTCGTATGATGTGTCCAGAGTAGACAAGTCGTAGCTCGGTGATCCTTTCTTCGAGTGACATGTCTGGGTTGATTTGTTTCAAAAATTGATCTATTTGTTCTTCTTGCCATCCACGGTATTGATAGCATCCTTCTCCAGCACCACATTTCGAAGATGTCGATTCGTCTTCTGTCTTACTTATTTTAATCTTTTCCCTCAACATTTTTTTTTCATGACTTGGCAAACTTGTCTTGTGAAATGAAGACTCAGCGAAATGAAACCCTTCCTGTCACAAATAGTGTATGTCTTGGGGGAGAATACTTTGTCAGCATGGCTTCATACTTCATGCAATGTTTTCTCCATCCCTGTGGCACAAGCGCATGTTTATAGAAAAAACAGACCGAGTCCTCTCGGAGCAGCTGTGAAAACCGTGCTACTTGCTGATGTCACCACTTCATTCCTTCTCGTTCCTGTAGGTTGGGTGATTATTAGACATTCATGCAAGGTCAGGATTGTGATTTCACAAAGCATAAGTTTTACCAAACCATCCTTTACCCTCTGTCTTTGGCATTTCTTCAGAAACCACTAGTCAGCGTTCCCATAAATCCTGCTTCATGGAGGTGTCGGGGTCTGTTGCCCATTTTTCACCATAGGTGCACAATACATATTTCACTTTACTTACCTTGGCAGAATTTATGCGTTTCTCCTATTACTTTGTGTGTCATCGGACACCGTCTTAAAGGGGCTGTCTAGACCATTGAAATAGTTTACAACCCATACACCTTCCACCTGTGCAAATCAAGGCCAAAAAAGTCCAACAGGGTTTTTGGGTGATTACAAGCGTTCAGTACTTGACTAAAACTAATCCGTCCAGCAGGCAGTCATTTATTATAGCCGAAACTGGCCATTTCCATCACTTTGATCTGTTGTGAGTGAGCTCCTAGAGCCATGACCATCTAAGGGGAATCCATGTCATTGGGTGGGTTGAAATCCATATCCAATGGTTGCCAAAAATCTGCCGCATCTATGGACGGGAAGTCTCCGCTTCTTGGTGAGGCTAAATACATATTCCCATCCAGGAGTATCTAATTTTCCATTTAAGTGTTGAATATTTATGGCATTTATTGAAAGGAGGTCAGTGCCTCAAAGTATGAAAACTGGAGCTGAGCAAAAAGATCGGTAGTCTGTGGCCACCAGACCAAACCTCCAATTTTCTCCTACCTACTGGCATCCTTCGCGCCTCTTGCAATTGGTAAGTTTACCATCAATTCATCGTTACGACACACGCATCACATCGTGCCAGGCCTACTAATCCGAAGAAGCGCCATGGATGCCGCAAGATAGGAGTAGGTTCCCAGGATTCTTTCCGGACAGCCACAGACCACCAACATGGCTGCAGGACCTAGGTTGTTCCAACATTAATCAAGAACATCCAAGCTAACGTCAAGAAAATCGTATTAAGCTGAGCTCTCGCGACTTGAGATTTCATGGCGATGCGGTTCTAGATGGTTTGGCTGTTTTTTTCTGAGGCTGAATTATGGTTCCCATTTATTTCCCCTTTGGCTTCTAATTTATGGTTACAGATCTCCCCCGAGATCTTACACGCACATGGGGACTGGACCTGTGCTTTCGGTCATTAGGATTTGGCTCAGGTCATTAATAGTGCAGTCCTTGAGCCCTAAATCTTGCGTAGTAAATAGGATCTTGTGCTTGAAAGAGCCGCGGCTAGACCGGATTAACGATTCCTAACCATGTCTGTTTATCTGTGGCTTTTTCCTCGTCTTAATCTTGGATAATTTGTTCCATGCAGCTGCTAATGGAAAGGGTCTGACTGCAAGGGCTATTTCCATACATAAATATGGAGACACTGTGTCCACTCTGCTTTTTGCCCTTTTGGGATTTTTTTTGGGGGGGAGGAATTAAAAGTTAATTGAAAAGTTCTCTTAAAACTTGTGTTTGACGTGTCCTGGTATTTTCTTTTTAGATGAAACAAGTCCAGGATGAAGAAAGAAAACAATTGAGCCAACTAAGAGACATCCTTAAGACTGCGCTGCAGGTGGAGCAGAAGGAGGTGAGCTTGTGAGCCTAGAAGTCTTATTACTCATGGTCGAGTGTCTTCTAGGCAGCCTGTTGCTTTAAGGGATATAATAATTAGATAATAATAGCCCCTTTCTTCCAAAAACAGCGCCACTCCAGTCTGCAGTTTGTGTGTAGTAGTGCAGCTCAGTCCTTTGGCTTCAATGGAACTTGGCTGCAGTACTGCTAACAACCTGTAGGCAGGGGTGGCACTGTTTTGGGAAATTGATTTTAGAGATTTTTCTTTGCTTATCTCTAGTTAGTTATAACCTAGAATTTGCCATCACTTTCTGATTGGTGGGAAACTAATAGCTCAGATCCCCAACACACCTCAATGTCAAGTGGCCATAGTGTTAGTTGGCCACCTGCTGTACAGAAAAATGCAAAACAGTCCCATTCATTTAAAGGGAATGTGTCACAAAAATGGTATTTATGAAATTTGCAACTATTTGTTTTATACTGTATGACTAACTACATTTGGATTTTTTTCCTGTTCTCCGCTTTTGGGTATTAAAGGGAGCAGCTTCTCTCATTTGCCTAAATAAGCAACAGCAAATTAGCTGCGAAGTTGGACGGGAGCTGCGCAAAAGGAGGGGCGGATGATAATGTTTTGTATAACGGTGAAGAGCCATTTCTTAGGTGACTTCACCCGTGTGGCAAATCTTTCTATGGTCCATGGATAGTGGTAGTCCAATGCATACCCATACAAGTCTAGTGGTGTGTGTAAAACATCGAACTGCACTCGGATGTCATACGAGTGCAGTCTGATTTATGTGGACACAGAAACCTCATCTGTCACCTTAAAGGAGTTTTCACAACTGCATTAAAAAAAATAATAAATAAATTGCAGGCTGTAAAAAAAAAAAAAAAGTGAAAATCAATTACGGTACTTACTGCCATCTTACTAACCTCCCCACCCCCGCCTGCTGCATCTTACAAGATCTTTATGAATCATTGATAACCACTGATGGAAAAGCAATCTAAGGGGAAGCATTGCAGATCTCTGACCCCATTGATTTATTACATTAATTGACTTCGCTATAAAGCCCCCCATAACTTTCTCACAACCACAAAGTGGTCTAAGGCCGTGTTCTCACATAGCGTAAACATCATCTACATTGCGCAGAAAATCTGCTGAGTTTACAAGTTGGATGACGTTTTATGAAAAGTCATGTGCACTGTGCGTCTAAACATGATGCAAACTGTGCGTTTTTTTAATACAGTTTTTTCCCCTGTCCACTTTTATAAAGAGTTTGAGGGAAAAATGCATGTAAAAAACTCATTTGTGTTTTTGAGTGCAGAATCCCAGTGTTTCTGCAGTAAAAAAAAATGCATAAAAAACATCGTCAAATTTGCCCCAAAAACTGCATTTAAAAACAGAGAATGCTTATTAAAAATGCAGAAAAATGCAGAAATCTGTAGTAAAAAAAAAATCAGTTTTGACTGAGGGACCATGGCCGTATGTGTATAGTAATGGCGTCCTCCACCGGTGGGTAATTTCTGGGTGTCTGCCCGCTCTGTTACTCATGAATGTGTTTTCTCTTTCTCTCACAAATGCTCTAACCTGTTGTGACCGAAGTCTAGAAGAGTAAGTGTGTTACTATCCTTCATTTCCTGCAGTGCATGTGTCGCCCGTCAGCGCATTTATCTGCATGTTTTATCCCTGCGCATTTTTCATGAAGCGAATCAGATCTTGTGGGTTCTGTATCTGGGAGGAGAAATACTGATGGAAAGGGATTTTCTGATAATATAACATTGATGATCTATACTTCAGATAAGCCTTCGGTGTTTATCAGGTGGACTGACCAATCTCACATTTGAAAGAGACCAGATGCAGTTTCAGGCTCACCCACCATCGTTCTCCCGCCATCCGCTGTGCCTATTTAGACAATGAAGGTGAAAGGCCCTCATACTATACCTCCTTCCTCCAACCAATTTTATAGAGACAGAAAAGATTTTTCTCGTAGTCCTATGTAACGTGTGAGAGATAAAATGCTGCCATATTGTAAACGCCTCAGGGCAGGGTTCAGGTTTGTGCGGTTCCTTGGGCGAAAGCGTTTGTGCCCATCTCTTGACTTCTGATTTTTCATTCTCCCCCTCAGTGGTCTAAACTATTTTATTTGATACCAGTTTATTGGGGGCCATTTTGGGGTCAATAGAACTTGCTGATCTTTTTTTATTCAAGATTTTTGGGATGTGAGGTGATGAAAAAACCCAGTGATTCTGCAATTGTTTTTTAGTTTTATTCTTTGCTGCTATAGATGTTTTTACGGGATAAATATTTTATTATTGTGATTATTTACAGGCATTTTTTTATATTTTTTTTTCTTAATGGACTTGACTGATACTCTGTAATATGGCAGTGTTCTTTGATACCGGGGGTCTTCAGCAAGCTCCTGGCTGCCATGACAATACTTTGAGCACCCCATTTTAAACCTTAACAGTTGATAGCGGCATCTAAAGGGTTAAAGCGATCTGAGCTAGCTCTGGTTGCAGTAGTTAATTGTTAAATGCTGGGTGTGTGTCCCAGGTCCTGAGCCTGCTCCATACATGCACGATGCTCAAGGTTGAGTGGGCCTTGGCACCAGTCCTTCTTCTAGGTGTGAACATGATCTTGTAGGGATGCGTTATATGGCAGCACACGGTTTCTCAATGTTTATTGGTTGTACAATACACGCGCACACACTTTCTGTATAGGAATACATTGATTAAAATACAGGATGATGGTCTCCATACATAGAAATTTAGTAGGCCTCATTGGTTGCCCATGGCAACCAATCGCAGCTCAGCTTTTCTCTCAAAATCTGCTTTAGAGACTTAAAAGCTGCACTGTGATTGGCTGCAATGGGTAACAAGGCCTGTATTTCTGTTACACAGTTTTTGGAAGCCCACTGTTTTATAGTCATGTGCACACTTGGCTCTTAATGAATTGCATTGAGTTATTCAACTTGTCATGAAGTAATGAGATTGTATAAAAATTATAAGTTTTTTTTTTGTGTTTTTTGTCATAGCTTGGCAGTCAGTGGGTGGTGGATGGTGGCTAGCATCTGTCATAGCCATCCTCTTGACAGGTACATGTTAAAGGGTTTGTCCGGGTATAGGGTTTTGATGATCTACTTAATCCACTGAAAACAGCTGACCAGTGGGGGTGCCGGATGTCCAAACTCACACAAATTGGCTGTTGATAACATATCTCATAGATAGGTCTTCAGATCTT
>VIAB01006589.1:98502-110153 GCA_009801035.1 Oophaga pumilio
TGTGTCATTCTCAAAACTTTTGGCCATGACTGTACATGGTCCAGAGCCTACTCACTCCTGGAAGTCCTGGCCTAAAGTGAACACCGTGACGGAGAGTATAGAACCGAACCATGAATTGGAAGTCGCTGAGGCTTCCTGCCCGCTGTCTGGTCCTCCGTCCAGTGCTCAGTTTGCTGGCCACGAGCCGGCCCTGGAGGTCACTGTACATGGACCAGGGCCTACTCACGGCTGAAAGCCCTTTGCCCAAAGTGAACACCAAGGTGCGCTAAGACGGAGGAGCCGAAGAGCTGTTCCAAAAAAACCCCTATAAAAACAATCACTGAAAAATCCTTGCTAGAATCTTCCTCTTCATTTCTATTGCAAAATGTCTTTGCCGGTCACATGTTCAGTCTTTTGAGCAATTTTTTTCCCCTGTATCAGGTTTTAGAAAAATATCGGGTGGGGAAATAATTAAATTTCTTTTATATATCTTCTGCTCCAAACTAGCCAGTGTCCAATGAAAAGGCTGCAAAAAATGCTTCAGGAAACGTCTCCAAAACCGCTGCAGGAAACGAAAAACTCAACCAAAGAAAGAACGTTTTCAGAAGCAGTGAAAACTCATAGTTTTTTTTACAGCCTCAAAAAAAAAAAACTTTTCATATGCACTTACCCTAAGGGCTCATTCACATGCTGCATTTTTAAAGTGTAAAAAAACCCTTTGTATTTTACAGTACCAGCAAAGCGAATGAGATCTCTGAAATCTCATGCTCAGCTGCTTTATATTTCCTTGCAAATTTTAACCATTAAAGGGTTGTTTTTTTTCAAATCTGCAGCATTTCCATTTTTCAGGGTCTTTCGCCCATTCAAATGAATGGAAAAAAAAAGCACTCAAAAGTGCATTAAAAAAACCGCATGTAAAACGCGTCAAAAACATGCATCTTTCCTGCCCACACTCTGGTTTGTGGCTGCTAACAGCTCAAAGTAGGCATCCGTGGATAGACTTTACATTAGCCACTCCACCCAGAGCACCTCGGTGTTCACCCAGTCACCCCTATACAGAGATTAGGGCCTTCACTACATCCAGGCAGTAGCTGCTGGCCGGTGGAGCGAGTTAAGGAAAAAATGAATGTAAGAAGCCAGGAGGTTGGAAAATACGAATAAGGAGAGACAGAGGTCAAGCAATCTAAAAGGTCAATCTGCTAGGACATTTATGGATTAAAAATAAGTGAATTCTTGTAAGAGCACACCAGGAATGCATAGTATACAATAACTGGGGGTTGGGGTGGAGGCTGTTCCCCTGGGACAGAAAAAAGGTGCAGAAAAGACCATCCTGTGATATTCTACACATAGGTGGGAGTCCTGATATGTCAGGGCCAGGAGCTTCTGCTTTCACTTCCCCATAAAGCCAAATTTAGAAGTGCGCAGTCATGAAAACCAGTCAACATTAAAAATTTATAGGATCAATCATTTTCCACTTTCCGCTATTGTATGTTTTTATCAGGTGCGGAGAAGTAGACGCTGGCCGCAAATGACGTCATTTATAGGCATAAGTTTATTAAAGGGGTTTTCCGGTCACAGAATATTGATCACCTCCATAGCGGCCGCTGCCAGGTACAACATTGCAGCTATTGATGCCGTTCTGCAACTCCGGTCAGCGACTCCTGCACAGTACATGGAGCTCCGTTGTGTTCAGAGAGTTTACATGTGGCAAATGACAGCTGATCGCTGGGGGCGCCCACTCATCCGAAATTGATAACAACCCCTTTAAATATTATATGACATGAAAAGTATATATACATTTTTTTGTTGTTTTTTTTAGCTGCAAATGCATGCATTTAAGAAAAAAAAAGTCACCCAAGATGGACAACCCCTTTAATTCAGCGCTCATACACACGCCGTCTGAATATACTTTGATCTGCTAACTTTCATAGAATGACGTAACCCCACTGCTGGCGTGCAGTAAATGCTGCTGTCACAGACTGTCAGGCTAACTGACACGGGTGGAGCCAAGGCAGATGATGGTTGATTATTACAGCCATCATCTGCCGGGAAAGATGCAGGATTTCGTCCCTGAATAACAGGGAAGGGTGAACACTCTACTTTTTGTAACCGGTTTCCGTACACTGAAACAGATAAAAGAAGTAACCAAAGACTAAGCATGTGAATGGCGACGTTGTTTTCACATTGCTCTGCACTATATTCACTTTTTGGGGGGTGCGGGCGATTAAATGGCAGCGATGCAAGGTACGGAAACCACTGACATGCATTTTTTTTTTAACAGAAATCCCCTTATAAAGTGATTGAGTCACTCTCAGTTTTGCACCATTTGCCTTCTTTGTGTTGCTCTGGCTGCTTGAGTTAACAGAGAATCTGTCAGTGAGCTGATTCGGAGACAGGCAGTTTGTATCTCCGCTTTCTCTTTTTCGGAGCTCCTCTCGTCTCATTTATAAATGCACAGACCATATCAATATTGAATATGAAGGGAAACAAAAATTCTGTAAAAGCCAAAATGGTGCAAAATGTAAAAATCAATGGGAAAAAAATGATTTCTTGCCCCAAATACATGTATTTGAGTAAAAAAAGGTCCCAAAAGTGGACATTCCCTTTAAGCGCATCCGTGATCTTTACCAGAAGCTTAGGAAGTAGCGATTGAATGGACGGTTCACATTGTGCGTTATTTGGCGGGGTTCTGTGAGTCTAATTTGTCAGGACGGATTTTCCTGTCTCCAGTACATATAGCAGGAGTTGTGTATTTAAAACTATCACAGACTATTGATCACAATTTTACAACCTAAATACTTCCGCCTGTGCCGTCTACTCTCCACCCAGACTTCATATACTAGAGAGTCCGCGTGTACCAAGCCCCATAGGCCAGAACTAGTCATGTACCATTCGTTTCAACCAGAAAAATGGCGGACATTTCCCCAGACTGGCGACAGACATATCAGAAAGTATCATTGGCTGGCGCTGGAAAATGACGTAAAAGAGGCGTGGTTTGCACTCCACTATATAAAACGCCGCTGTAGCCGCGCCCTTCCTTTTCCTCTGAGCGGTCCGGTGAGTTTGCATGTGTTGTGTGGTTGGAACAGGGAAACCTATAACGCTCCCGACCGCAGCATTTCTGCTGTTTATCTACCCGTATTTGTCATCGCATTTGGCTTCTGAATGCTCCGTGTGTTTGGGTTTTTTGTTTATCGTAGCCGGCCGCATGCTTAGTTAGGTCGCCATCTTGGAGCATGGCTTTCTTCGTCGGAGACGTAATTCTGCTCCTGCTTGTCCCCCGGCCCTCATTTCTGTATATAGACTCTCTTGTAAGCCCCCTGATCAGGGTACAATGCGCCATGCGAAGTCCCATTGTTCGCAAGCTGGTGGTCGTAGTTTCCTATGACCTCTGCAGGCAGTGCTTGGAGTTGTAGTTTCACAACTGTTAACCCATTTTCTGCTGTGTGCCAGAACTTGTCTGGTAATTGCAATGATTGTAGTTTCTCATCTGAGAGCACTATAGAGAATGAAAAGGTAACTAGTCACAACATAAAGCCAGCAGTGCTCGTCAGTCTATCAGTGGCGACCATACACATCAGCCGATAGACCAGTGTAGGCGACATTTCTAATTCCTACTTTTATAAAGTAGTAACCTATAACTGGCCGATTTCTATGCAGCGTTTATTGAACGGACAGACCCCAGATAGCCATATATTTGTATGTATAGTAACTGGAATATTGTCTGACCATATGCTATCTGTTTTTCACAGGTAACTAGCCCAGGATGCCCGTTGCCAGGAGCTGGGTGTGTCGGAAGACCTATGTCACCCCGCGACGTCCATTCGAGAAGTCGCGGTTGGACCAGGAGTTGAAACTTATTGGTAAGTAGTTGTTAAAGGGTCTTCTGCGATCCTGAAAGACTTGTACTTCACTTTCATCAGGCTTGATGATGTACTTTTAGTTTTTGCATTTGCTTGTCACATCTACTGCGGCTTTAAAGGAATGTCACCACAACTGACAGATTTGAACTATTTATATGGACATACAGGTTATAGATCGCTGGAAACAGTCCTCCCTGTATTCCTCATATCAGATGCCTTGTGGATAAATCATCTTTTATCAATTAAAGGGAACCTGTCAGCAGGATTATAATAATAATTTTATTTCTATAGCGCCAACATATTCCGCAGCACTTTACATTATAGAGGGGACTTGTACAGACAATAGACATTACAGCATAACAATAAACACATAGATCAAAAGAGATACCAAGAGGAATGAGGGCCCTGCTCGCAAGCTTACAATCTGAGGATAAGGCGAGATGCGAAAGGTGGATGGTAACAATTGCTTTCATTGTTCGGACCAGCCATAGTGTAAGAATCGGGTGTTCCTGTAATGCTGCATGAACCAGTTATCGGCCTAAGTATGTAACAGTACAGCCAGAGGGCTATTATATGCATACAGCGTGTGAGAACATATGAGGAACCTGGTTATGGTAAAACTTTTGAATGGGTCACACAGGGATAGTTAGGTTAATGCGTTGAGGTGGATTATGCATAGTAACCCACAGACTGTAAGGTCAGCGCCGTAATACTGATTACAATGATACCTGGTGATGAAATCCGTCTTGTTGCTGTTTCTTAATCGTTATTTTCAGTTTTGTGTTGATATGCTCGTTTCCTAAGGTGGAGTTCATGTATGTGGTGCTCTGTTTAGATATTCATAATGCAGACTGCTGACAGGTCACTGATCCCTCACCTGCCCTCTAGTTTGCATAATGAATACCATCACATGCTGAATTTAAAAAAAAAAAAACGCTTCTGCAGGCAGGTGCCATCCTGTGCATGGTTACTGTGCACTTTAACCCTTTTGCAGATTTATTCAGCAAGATAGCGCCGCCTGTGCAATAGCTATCAGATCTCTACGAACCGATAACTGCTACTGCGCAGGCGTTATGGGTGCTATTTTCAAAATGACTTTTTTTTTTTTCTTCGCTCAAGCAAATAAAAGGGGTTTAAGTGCACATTACACATGCGGTTATGCTGAAGCGCAGGTGCCTGCAGAAGCATTTTTATTCACTGATTGTATTCATTATGCAAACTAGAGGGCAGGTCAGTGAGGGATCAGTGACCTGTCAGCAGTCTGCATTATGAATATGTAATCAGAGCACCACATACATGAACCCCGCCTTAGGGCACGAGAATCTCATTAACACTAAACTGAAAATGATTAAGAAACAACCACAAGACGCATTTCATCAACAAAGGTATCATTTTATTCAGTGTAATGACGCCAAACTGACAATATCAATGTCGGTTACTGTGCATAATGCTGCTGACAGGTTCCCTTTAGTGTGGGTGGAGGCTTCCAGGCTCTAGTGAGGATGGTGCCTGGAAGGTAACTGCCTCCAGAGATTATTTTACATAAATGGGATGTTAAACGTGAGACGATTAACGAACACCGAACAGGAGAAATTAAATTTTTCTTGCAAACACCTTTTTTGCAGCTCTCTGAGCTCTCCTATTCTGCAGCCCTTAAGGTGATGTCAGAGATGTGAAGAGAACATACACATATATATATGTACACACAATTATAAACAAGATAAACCCCCTTAATGACATATTTACTACTATCGTGTCATTGACTTTGATGTGGGCTCCAGTGTTGAGCCTGCGACTTTCCCCGCACATTACAGCTTATAAAATTAGCTGTCATGTTCCCGTAATAGCCGCAGGTGGATCGTTGATCATCCTGCAGCTGTTAACTAGTCAAATATCGCTATCAGTCTGATAGCATCATTTAAAATGCGTTTGCTTGAAGCGCTTCGCAAATCCTGCCCATTGATGCCCGTCATGTTATCGGGGTGGGGGGGCAACAAAGAGGTGTCTTGACTGCTGAGGTTTGATGGAAGACCCCCGTGCCTCATTGTGAATCTCTTGTGACTGCTGGCTTTCATAGATCGTGATTTCGGCTATATAGTGCTGAAGCTCTGCTATGTAAGATCGTCTGATTGCAGCTTCAAGTCTACTGATGGCACTATTAAATAAAGTAAAGTGAAAATAAGTTTTTGAAAATATGAAAAAAATTGGATTTAACACAAGTTCAAATTGCCCCTTTTGCCCCAATCACATTTGCCATCTCTGCTGTCAGAAATGTCTAATTTATCAAAATATTAAGTAAACTGCGTAGCGAGAAAAAAAATCTAAATGCCAGGAAATGTTGATATTGGCCATTAGTTGAACAAATCGATCTGCAAGTCCCTGTCCCAGCAGACAGGTCTGCTATTTCACAGCTGGATGGGAGCCCTGCAACCTGCCTCCTACATATGGCCTCCCCAGACTTGCCTTTTGGTCAGCCAGCCTTGTGTGACACACTTTACACTAGGAACTCGTGTGTACTCGGTGATGCCGGTATGTAGGAGGCAGTTTGCCGGGCCCTCATTCAGTAGCCACAGAATACTGACCTGGGACCTTCAAATTTATTCAAATGATCTCTACTTCACATTCTAAAATTAAGTTTGTACTCTCTGAGAACTTTGTTAAATGTCGTTCACTTTCTTCCCTAGGTGAATATGGTCTCCGTAACAAGCGTGAGGTGTGGAGAGTTAAATTCACACTTGCCAAGATCCGCAAAGCTGCCAGAGAGCTGCTGACTCTGGACGAAAAGGATCCCAAACGTCTGTTTGAAGGTAAGCACCAGATGTGAATGTATGGGAAGACTTTAGCAGGCAGCGATCTACTGCCTGTGAACTCATTTCTTGTGTCCATATTGACCTATCAGCCATTGTATAAAGTTGAGCGTGAACAACTTGTCTTCAATCACAAGGTCTAGAGCAGCTGAATGCTCTGAACATCCATGAATATCTGGTCATAAATATTTTTTTCCCCTTTAGGTAATGCCCTGCTTAGGCGTCTGGTACGTATTGGTGTGTTGGATGAGGGGAAGATGAAGCTCGATTACATTCTGGGCTTGAAGATTGAAGACTTCTTGGAAAGGCGTCTTCAGACCCAAGTGTTCAAGTTGGGTTTGGCCAAATCCATCCATCATGCCCGTGTGTTGATCCGTCAGAGGCACATCCGGTATGTCACTGTGCCCTGATGTCTGCAGAGTTATAATTTCTGAATATTATACTTTATTTTGCAAGACTGCTTTTCTTGCTGGTGACATTTGCACACTTATGTGTTAAGCTGACATCTCTTCCTCCTGATGGATGGTCCCAAATTTGCAATGACTGCAGTTAATTGTCTGCCAGTACTTGTTATGTAACCTCTGCCTGTTATGTGAAGTATGCCTTTTGGTCTTGTCTAGCACATGGAACAGTCCTTGAAATGGAGCCTTGACTCTGCAAGGTCACTTTGGCTCCGGCCATACACCTTGTGATCTGCTAGCACTCGATGGTGTCCGACTGGTTCCTATACTTTGGGCATGAAGCAATAATTTCGGCAAGGTCACTTTGGCTCTGGCCATACACCTTGTGAAGGGTCTTTTTGCACTTGTATGCCCTCTGAGCGTATACAGTCATCTGTAAATACTTATAGTACAGGTAATCCTACAAACTGGTATGAAGCAAGAAGCTTCACTGTCATTTTTACAACTGACATGGAATAGGGACATAAGATCCCATTTATTGATATTTTGTTAACACTAGGTAGATATAAGACTCCATACATGCTGTATTTGTAGTTTATTTCCTCCATAAACTACTAAAACCATAAGTAGATTTCATTAGGCTTTGTGCAGGTAAACACTAGTCTGACTTTCCTGCAGGATATATTCACATAGTCACTAGTGATGAGCAAACGTGCTGGGATAAGGTGTTATCTGAGCATGCTCGGGTGCTAACCGAGTGTCTTCGGCGTGCTCGAGTAATAAGTTTGCTTCTCCGCGGCTGCATGTCTTGAAGCTGTTCGACAGCCGCAACACATACAGGGATTGCCTTAGTCAATCTATCGAGCGGCTGCGGGGACTCAAACATATTTTTTGAGCACGCCGAAGACACTGTTGGCACACAAGCATGCTCAGATAACGCCTTATCCCAGCACGTTCGCTCATTACTTGTAGTCGCTTAATGAACCACATTCTTGCACTGCTACTTACAACCATATCTTAGTGAAGGTTTGATTCACTGGCTCAATTACTGCACAGCAAATGTGGGGTTGCGGTTCTTAGGTAACGATGGATGCGCGATAATGTGGTTACATGAACGTTTTATCTTGCAGAGTCCGCAAGCAAGTGGTCAACATCCCATCATTCATCGTACGCTTGGACTCTCAAAAACACATAGACTTCTCCCTGCGCTCACCATATGGCGGTGGACGTCCCGGCCGTGTCAAGAGAAAGAATGCCAAGAAGGCACAAGGTGGTGCTGGAGGTGGAGATGACGAAGAGGAAGATTAAACAGTAAAACAGACTTCCGAATATCTAGGAAGTTGTAATAAGTTGTAAAATAAACGCTGTTGAATGAAACGGCTTGTCAATTGTTTTCTATCAAACCGTCACTACTGACTGTTTTTCACTTCTCTCCATATCCCAGCAGATCTCACTTGGTCATTTACATGCTGGTAGTAATGCAGGATGCTGGCATGGGAAATGTATATTACGTGCCTGGTTAGCCACCATTAATGTTTGGATCAATTGGGTTAATTTTTCACTTTTAATAACTTGGTGGGACCTGAACGCTTATTCCGTATAGAGAAAATGCCGCTACCGTACTTAGGAGGTCAAAGCGGGTAGTAAATGGGGCCTTCAGCGCGCCCTGGGTGCTGTTGTAAACGCTTGTCTAACAATTATTTTTCTTGTGAAATTCTCAATAAGTTTGTCACATGACACTCTTCCCATTGGAAAAAATAAAGCTGGATCCAAAATGGTCACCACCCATCTAGACAAGTTTTCTCCCTCCCATATACTAATGTGCCACAAACAGGAAGTTGATATCACCAACCATTCCCATTTTATTTAGGTGTATCCATATAGATGGCCTACCTTGTAGTTCAGCATTTTGCTTGTCCTTGTGGCATGTTGGACATACGCTGTCCATTCAGGTTGTCTGGCTCCGCCATATCTGCTGTCACGACGTCTGTCAGTCTCGAACACAGAGCAGATGCCAGGACACAAGGAAAGCCATATAATGTCGTAGAAGGGACTTGACCTAGAAGGACCAATATCTGCTCCTTTATGTGAGGAGCACTGTAGAGCCCTAAAAAAAAATGCTCAGTGTAGTTGTGGGACTTAAGCAGATGCATTGACAGTCACCAGAGAAACTGTTCTCTTTGCAGATGACAGCATGTTTACAGTGAGCATGTTATCAGACTGGAGATATGTACAGTATGTTGCTTGCAACCATCCAGCATGACCTGTTTGGATGGTGGACTGTAGATTGATGGTCCTGGGAGACATCTTAGGGTATGGTTCCACGTTCCGGATAGGCAGCGTTTTGGACGGAGCGGAAAGTCCGCTCCGCCCAAAGCCCCGCCCCCTTCTGAACGTGTGATGAATCACCGCAGCACTACATAGGCCTGTGTTATTTACCTTGCAGCGACCGAGCGTCGTCGCAAGGTTAAAGGACATGCTGCGATCTGAAAAGACGCGCCGCATGTCCGTTTACGCAGGTCTGATGCCTGCGTGTTTTAACGCATAGTGGAGACGGGATTTCATGAAATCCCCTCCACTATGCTGTAACATCTGGACGCTGCGTGTTTGATGCTGCGGCTGTACACAGCGTCAAAGGCAGCGTTTCCTGACCGTGGAAACATACCCTTAGAGGATGCACAAAATCAACATAAGAGCTAATCGTAACCCCAATGCTGTTGGGAATCTGCATGAAATAAGTAGTTGGACCTTACACTTGTGCAGTGGGTACTGGGTTCCTCCTGGTGCAGGGCAATGCCTGGCCTCATGACCAGAACGTGTAGGCATTTCCATTGATGCCATTGCCTGGCCCTCATGTTCTCGGACCTGAATCCTCTTAAGAACCTCAGAGATATTATGTATCTGTGCATCCGATGCCACCAAATATCGCCACAGTCTGCAGGATGTCCTGGATGCCCTGATCCGTGTCTGGGAGGAAATGCCCAAGACGCCATCTGGAGTTCATACAGGCATGTGGAGGCCATACACACCAATGAGTCACATTATGTTTCTGAAGAATGGTCAAGTTGCTTCTTTTAACCACTTGGTGTCTTTGGAAAACTGAAGCAGGTAAAGGATGCTCAAAAGACTGAACATATAAAGATATTTGTTTTGAGTGTTTAGTGCTTTTTCAGGTGGTTTATGAAGCTGACTCCACCTGAAAAAGATGTGTGCACGTATTGATCGGCAATGTTTTTATTACACATTGGTAATTTGGATTTAGATGGTATTGCAAGACTAATAAATTGTTAGCAATAGTTGTCTTTACTCTTTAACCTGATCCCAACTACACTCCCTTCTTACTACCTGTAAAACAGTATTTAGACAGAACCATTGCCTTCAATGAGAGAAACAGTCCAAAATATGAAGCTCTGATCCAGATATGGTGTGCCACCAGCCAAATATGTATGGTTTCAGATTTTTTTTTTTTGTAGTAAAAAAAAATAAAAATATAAAAAAAAAAAAACCCAAGCAATTCATGCTATGATGCGAGGAGCAGGAAACCACATGGTGATGCGTTTCGAACGTGGATTCACATGTAGAATTTTATACCTTGGACAAATCTTAAAATTCTGCAAGGTTTGGTTGCGCCTCAGAATTGATCCTGGATTGTCTTAATATGGCACGGCGCACCAGTTTATTTCTTTTAGTTGAAACACATTTTTGTGTTGAAGGGACTGAAAACGCGCAGTTTCTAGAAGTGAATACAACGACCTTTACTTAATCCAACCTCTTGGTTTCGGCTTCATATGTTCACTTGAGGCAGCGCTGTAAAAATTCTTTTTCGGTCTTTTTGCATGTGACCCATAGGTGTCACTGCTGCAATTTCTTTCATGTAAGTTTTGAGGTCTGGATTGCGGAGTATTAGTACAGCTTCATATGTGACAGGTGGACATTACTATCGGTTATAAGAACCCATCTGAATAGACAGAGTAGAACTAGCGGGTCACACAAGTGACAGCTGTCAAAATTTTCATTGTTTTAAGGGGGACCTGTCAAAAGGGTCCTGTTTATGCTCTTGTTTTATTTCCGCTGCTCCCCTGATTCCAATTTTTTAATGTGCTATACTGTTCAAGACATATAGGTCTTTTTATTCAGTGCTAATTTGTTTTTTTTTTGTTTTTTTACCAAGAGGGTATTGCTTACAAGATCCATGTTTGTTAGGCTGCTCGGCATTATTAACCACTTCACCACCTTGGGTTTTTCCGCTTTTGCGTTTTTTTTGCTTCCCTTCTTCCCAGAACCATAACTTTCTATTTTTTTTTATTTTTCTGTCAATATGGCCATGTGAGGGATTGTTTTGTGGGCGAGTTGCATTTTTGAACAACGCCATTGATTTTACCATACAGTGTACTGGAAAGCGGGGAAAAATATTCCAAGAGTGCTGAAATTGCAAAAGTAATTCTTGCATTTTGATTCTTTTTCTCTTGTTATGCCATTCACCAATAGGATTAATTCTTTTTTTTAATATATTGATAGATCGGGTGTTTCTGAATGCAGCGATACCAAATGTGTGTTTTTATTTTATTTTGAATGGAGCAAAAGGGATGAGCAAAAGTCTC
>VIAB01006590.1:40595-52085 GCA_009801035.1 Oophaga pumilio
ACACTCTGATCACTCTCTGATCCCACTCTGATCCCACTCTGATCCCACTCTGATCACACTCTGATCACTTTCTGATCACACTCTGATTCCACTGATCACACTCTGATCACTCTGATCACACTCTGATCACACTGATCAGAGTGTGATTAGTATAACTGGACAGATTTTTTCAGATGGACAGCATACAGTTGTGTGATTCCAGCCTTATAGAGCAGATATGTCAAGATACGGAGAACCCATATATCAGTATTAGTAATACCCCATGTGCCTCAGCGCTTCTGTAAATCACCACATTGGAAACAGAATATTGAAGTAATTAGAAGAGAGTAAGAAATCTCACTACTTGATAACGCCCAGAATCTTTACAGCCGCTGCATATTCCCAATAGAAACATCAATCGTAAGCACGATATTCGTAAGAAAACGTGATTATGCTCTTAAAATGACTGCATTACCCCCCAGCATATTGTGAATTTATTGTAATATACTGGTGATAATAAATGTGTCCCGTGCAGTCTTTGTATCAGTATATCTATCAGCCGCACATCTAAAATTTATGGCAGTTTTATATCCTCATTCTAGGTGTCTCCTGGGTTAATCTAGAAATATCTATAAGATCCAGCAAATCCTCATTTCCTCCATAATAAATAACATACATGGCAGCCCCGCACTCCCCCATACCTATGCATGCAAGTTATGCATTTACCATAAAGCTGTCTCCCCCATCTCACATATCATAATTACACTGTAACAATGTAATGTAACCTTCTGTTTATATAATTTAGCCCTGATACATTTATATTCATTTTAGGAGAGAATATCTGTCATTCTTATGTAACCCTTTCATGAACTTTGCAGCCCTGTGTGGCACTAATAAACCCTCATATATTAGGAGGCAATGAAGACTTTAACTTTGACCTTTACCTACTAATAATGATTTACAGAAAACACTCGTCTGCTCCGGCTTTCAAGGCCATTGGCCACTTTGACAAACTTATAAGATGGGCTTTAAAATAAAAATAATTATTTAACCCTGGATTTATTGTCATTTTGTCTACTTATACCATAAACCTTAAAAAAAAAACCTTTTCTAGGCTTCATTCACACCTCAGTGTTGCATCCGTTTGTATTTACAGATGCATCATGTATCTATTATAAACTGCGGTGCTATTCACACGTCCGTGCGTTTCACAGACTGTGTGTCCCTGCAAAACACACAGAGACATGTCCATTTTTTTCCAGAAGCACAGATGACAAGGACCGATGCAAGTGTATGAGTCCGAAAAAAATGCGTACAGAACACAGATTCCATCCATGTTTCATCCGTGTTCTGTCCATGTTTAACATTGCAAAGGAAAGGAAAAGCTTTGTAATTTATTGATTTATCCATCTGTGAAAAATACTGTTGGTCAAAACGCACACCCGGATGGTAAGAATGGACACCCGGATGGTAAGAACGGACAAACGGATGGTAAGAACGGACACCCGGATGGTAAGAACGGACAAACGGATGGTAAGAACGGACACCCGGATGGTAAGAACGGACACTCGGATGGTACAAACGGACACCCGGATGGTAAGAACTGACAAACGGCTGGTAAGAACGGACAAACGGATGGTAAGAACGGATACCTGGATGATAAGAATGGACACACGGATGGTAAGAACAGATATCCGGATGGTAAGAACGGACACCCGGATGGTAAGAACGGACAAATGGATGGTAACAATGGACACCCGGATGGTAAGAACGGACACACGGATGGTAAGAACGGATATCCTGATGGTAAGAACGGACACACGGATGGTAAGAACAGACACCCAGATGGTAAGAACGGATAAACAGATGGTAAGAACGGACACCCGGATGGTAAGAACGGATACCTGGATGGTAAGAACAGACACCCGGATGGTAAGAACGGACACCCGAATGGTAAGAACGGACAAACGGATGGTAAGAACAGACACCCGGATGGTAAGAACGGACACACGGATGGTAACAATGGATATCCGAATGGTAAGAACGGACACACGGATGGTAAGAACGGATATCCGGATGGTAAGAACGGACACACGGATGGTAAGAATGGACACCCGGATGGTAAGAACTGACACACGGATGGTAAGAACGGGTATCCGGATGGTAAGAACGGACACACGGATGGTAAGAATGGATATCCGGATGGTAAGAACGGACACACAGATGGTAAGAACGGATATCCGGATGTTAAGAACGGACAAACGGATGGTAAGGCTAGGTTCACATTGTGTTAGTGCAGTCCGCTCAACACATGCGTTAAATGGACTGCGCTAACGCAAGTGCCTTTTAAGGATCGCGTTATGCGATCACGCTAGCGCAGATGCTCCATCTGTGCTAGCGGTGACGGACCGCCGAACGCTGCAGACCGCGTCCGGGGTCCGTCACAGAATGACGGCACATCGCTAACTCATGCCGATTATGACATGCGTTAGCGATGCGCTACATAATGGCAGTCTATGGGTGCGCTAACGCATCCGTTACATAGCGTTAGTGCCGCTATGTAACGGATGCTGTCAGCGCATTGCCATTAACGCAATGTGAACCCGGCCTAAGAACAGACACACGGATGGTAAGAACGGACAAATGGATGGTAAAAATGGACAAACGGATGTTAAGAACAGACACACGGATGGTAAGAATAGACACATGGATGAAACAGTGATGGGAAAAACAGATACATGGATCACACACTGATTGTAAAAATAAACAAACAGGCGACACACTAATGGTAAGAATGGACACACGGATGTACAGCGCTGTTGACATCAGTACCATTTTTTCATGTGCGTGTTTAAACACAGACTTATGAATGAGAGCTTACCCTTGTGGGAAAGTACTAAAAAAAAAAAAAATAGGGTCTCATCCATGTAGCAAAACCATGGGTAAAGGATGCATGGAGACACACCTATAAGCACGCGGTGTACTGATATAGGACTTCCCTATGTGCCGTTCTATAGTGCCTCCATACAACGGACTATTATTCCCTAGAAGCAATGATCCATGTGAAACCGTCCACAGATGGCTATGACATGGCAGACTATAATAATTTGCTACTTGAAATGCAATCTGATAATATTCTACCCTCCCCTGATGGCACAATAAAGTGGTCCACTACCTGCCAATTTCGGCATGAGTAGAATCCATTTGTGTCCCGTGGGAGCCAAAGATGCGCTTAATTTATGACGAGGCATGCCCTTTCTAATTAGAGCTGAACACGACATTTGGCATGAGCCTGGCTAGTGGCCACTTTAGTATTCCGTTTCCACTGGCCCAGAGCTGCGCGAACCTCCTCTTACCTGCCAGCACTCCTTTGCCTCTTCTGATTAGTATGTCCGGCATGATATCATTGCGATGGAGTCACACCAGTTCCTACTAATCAGAAGAGGCACCGGGTCTGCTGGCAGGCATTGGTCTGACAGTCACAGAATACCAATGTGGCCTCTGGACTAGGGTCCTGCAAATCTTTTTGCTCAACTCTGTTTCTGATAGGCACATCTAAATGGCAGCTGCTTCTTTATTAAAGGGACGCTCCACCTCCCATAGTAAATGTGACTATTAGTGATGAGCGAACGTGCTCGCCACTCGATCGCGCATTGGAGTACTTGGGTACGCGTCGAGTTCTCAAGCGCCATGCTCGAGTGCATACCCCACGTTTCTCGGCTGTTAGACAGTCAATAAATATGGTTACGGCATTATCGTGTATAGCAGGCAATCCCCGCATGTTTATTGGCTGGCTAACAGCTGCAAAACATACGGGGCAGAGACTCAAGCACTCGCAATACTCGATGCGTGTCCGAGCACCCCGACGCGCGCTCGCTCATCACTAGTGACTATACACTTGTACTGTATCATCACTATACCTAATGGCCTCAGCTCTGCAGCCGCTCCTTCCGTATTTATGATCATTACCTCTTCTTCTGTGCAACGAACATTTAGAGAACAAGTACCAATAGCAGATACAGAAGCAGCAGAATGGAGGCCATTAAGTGTAGTGACTATACATTAGAAATCTAGAGTCATTTTTAATATACTGTAGGGGTGAAGCTTTAAGACTGGTAAAATATTGTGATCTAAAAATAAAATTTAAGAAAATGATTTCAAAATCAAGTGGGAGCTACATCAATCCCGAGAATTGGGTCCCCGGTCCCTTGTGTCAATGCAGCAGTTGGTCGCTACTACTCCAATCATACAGAAGGCAAATCTTCCCTTCACCGGATCGGTGTTGGTCCTAGTTGTCAGAGACCCATCCATCATACATGAATTATTCTCCTGTGGATAGGTGATAAAGCTTGTACGTGGGATAACCCACTGAAGTGAATGCACAGTTTATGTCTGTGATGCAAAATGTTCTCTTACAACCCCGCTTCATTTCTGGAGACAGCTCAGAGCCCGGCATAGAATTGCCTGTAAATCAACCTAATACACAAGGCACATTTTTTTCTGTATTTATGACATTCAACCAAAATAATCCTACAGCTACATTTGGTCCTAATACAGAGTTCGGGAGCTGGAAGCCTTTGATGTCGAGCATTAGTTTTGAATCGTAAAGGGGCCAATGTCAGGAAGTAAGCGGCGATGGGGCCGGTTATCCAGGCTTCAGCCTCATCATCGGCTTGAGAGGTTCTGTGTAACAATAAATTACACTTTAGCCCCATAAATTACAAACA
Organism: Oophaga pumilio; assembly: GCA_009801035.1. Taxonomy (NCBI): domain Eukaryota; kingdom Metazoa; phylum Chordata; class Amphibia; order Anura; family Dendrobatidae; genus Oophaga; species Oophaga pumilio. The sequence goes on from VIAB01006590.1 coordinate 45,302, forward strand.
TTTTAACATTTAGATAAAAAAAAGACAAAACCCCGAGAAAATCTACATGATGCGATGTATACATTGAACAACAGAAAACAGAGTGTGTATTTTACTTTTTACCTGTATCACATAGTATTATGGGTAGGCTTTGGTGACCAAAAATACGAAATCCAAAACTGAACCAGTAATCGGTATCTGCAAATTCCCCCAAAAATGCAAATTGACAGTTAAAAATTAAAGGGATTGTCCACTTAAAAAAAAAAGATGCATAGTTCTGTGTGTGTGGTGAGGTTGGGGGCTGCATTATACTGTGTGTGTGGAGGGGCTGCATTATACTGTGTGTGTGGAGGGGTGCATTATATTGTGTGTGGGGGGTGCATTATACTGTGTGTGGAGGGGATGCATTATACTCTATGAGGGGGCTGCATTATACTCTGAGGGGGCTGCATTGTACTGTATAGGTTGGCCGCATTGTACTTCATGGGGTGGCTGCATTATACTCCATGGGGTGGCTGCATTATACTCCATGGGGTGGCCACACTGTACTCCATGGGGTGGCTGAATTTTACTCGATGGGGTGGCAGCATTGTACTCCATGGGGTGGCAGTATTGAACTCGATGGGGTGGCAGCATTGTACTCTATGAGGGGGGCCGCAATGTACTCTATTGAGGACTATGGGTTGCATTATACTATATGGGACCTGCATTATACGGTATCGAGGACTATGGGGAATGCATTATACTATATGAAGGATTATGGGGTGCATTATACAATGTGAAGGACTATGGGATGCATTAAACTATATGGAGGATTATGAGGGTGTATTATATTATATGGAGTGATATGGGGCACATTATACTATATGGAGGAATATGGGATGCATTATACTATGCGGAGCACTGTGGGGTGTGTATTATACTGTACAGTATATGGAGCACTATGGGGTGTGTATTATACTATGTGGAGGACTATGGGGTGTATTACACTAAACAAGCAAAATGCTGCCTATTCATTGAGTGATTGGATTGTTTATGCCCGAACAAAAATCATTGTTCTCAGCAGCACATCGCGCCTGGTGAAAACTGCAGATACGCTGTTGATAACATGAAACTGTATGGGGACAGATTGATCTACTAGTGATTGTTCTGTTCCCGTCATTCCTCCTGAGGCCTGAAAACGGCTTCAATATAGTCGATAGTTGTTTAATGGCATCAATTCATAGCATGTAAATACAGCCGAAATGTTTTTGTGTGATGGTGCAATATGTTAGCATTTGGGGCCCCACTTTAAACTATTGCCCAGGGCCCCACTTTGTCTAAAACCGGCCCTGCAAATCTGTTATACTGGAAGTTGTAGATACTAAAACACACTTGTGATTTAACATGGGAAAGGTTCAGCAAAAGGTTAAGAACCCCTCCATGAAAAGGCCAAAGAATAATGGGCACATTAGATTGTAGCGCTTCTACTCCTTGCTGTGCATATATTATGTACAGTCTAGTAGGAGGACCTCTTGTTAGTGCCAGGGGTAATATATGGGACTGCAAGGAAAAGTTCACATGGAGTTTTTAAACTTTTTTGGAGTAAATTCGCTCAAAAATACTACTTAGGAAAAAGTTTTCCAAGCCTTTCTTTTATTGATTTTTATTTAGAAACTCCGCTTTTCGGTTCATATGACAAGTTTTTAACAGATTTTTTTAATCCTGTTAAAGGTTTGAAAAACCCAAATTTTATATATAATTTGTGGCTGCCTGTAAATTTTGACTACATTGTCCAGAAAAAAAAAATCAGGTCTGCAATCCAGGTTTAAAATTGCATATAAATATGGTAAATTCTTGAAAATCTTCTGTCGGAAAGCAGAGGCTGAAGAAATGGTCGTCAAAAGCTTAAAAATCTGATTAATGAACTAGCAAAACCATTAACTAAGTACCCTATGTTATTTACATGGACTATTAATATGTACTTATTGTAGACTATATACTCATTTTGTGTTTTTTGTTTTTTTCTTGGGTTTGCCTGATTAATAAATTGCTGCGATCTTCACTGGTGCAGGAAGTTGCTATTTTGCCCCAGCCGATAATTAAAAACCATTAGTGATGAACAAACATGCTCAGATAAGGTGTTATCTGAGCATGCTCGAGTGCTCATAAAGTGTCTTCGGCGTGTTCTAATACTATGCTCGAGTCGCCGCGGCTGCATGTCTCGGGGCTGTTCGACAGGTGCAACACATGCAGGGATTGCGTTACAAGCAGGTAATCCTTACATGTGTTGCGGCTGTCAAATAGCCACGAGACATGCAGGCGTTTGTCACATGACCGCCCGCTCCCGGGCGTGCAGTGAGGATTCACAAGTCTGCTGTCAAATAAAGTGACAAGTAAAATTCTTGTAGCCTAAGGTCAGAAAACCCCTTTAAGGGATCCGGTATTTGCTTGGCACAAGCAAGTAAATTTAGAGCCAGTTCCCAACAAGTAAAAATACTCTTGGTGGCTGAAACGACCATGTGTAGAAAACCCAAAACAAAAAAAAGCTATAAAGAATTTAGCACTTTACGTGGTTTTATGCCTCTTGAATATGTGTTAACCACATCCATGCAGCCTTGGCTGTTTACTACGTACCGAATCCTCTAGCGAAGCCCGAGCTTCAGTGGAACATCTTGTTCTGCAAGCAAAACATCCAAATAAAAACCCCAAAACATTTGGGATGCATTTCCTTATTCTCTATCGGTTCATATAAACTGCCTTTGAACCACATCTGTATGTGACTTTCTTAAGCATTCCTTTTAATGTTTATTTTTGTTCCTTACTGCTACCCCTCACCTACATTAAAGTGCGCAAACTGTTTCAATCACAGGCGAGGATGGGACAGTTCGGACATCAGACTGTTTGATCTAAAAGGATGTCATGCTCAAGAAAGTCTCCAAGTAGACAACGGGTCATCAAAGAAAAAGCTGAAAAAGCAACACTTGGGATAAATTAATACTCCCATTCCTTTAAATTTGTTATTTCATGCAGAGAATACCTCATACGTCTGTGAGTCTTTGACGGAGGAATGGGAATATGGTCACAGCATTCACGAGCGCCTATTTTGGGTTAAAAAAAAAAATCTTTCTTTTGGAGAAAACATAAGAGAGAAGAATGAAAATTGAAACATTTCCAACAAGAGTCCTAAACTTTAACTTTTTGATGACCACATCTAATATATCGGCATTAATTGTATCAATCCTACCAATCTGAAAACAGAGCGGAGCACCTGGGTCTCACGAGCATCACCATTTCTGGATCTGCTGAAAATTATGGCACTGTGGCTCTGTTTCCCAACCAAAGGACCATGGAGCCCTAAAGCCCCGCACACAGGAAATACTGTAGATTTCAGCCATTCATTGGGCCAACAGTTATCTCTCTCAATCCCCCATATACAGGAACGCTCCGGTGTTCTCTAAGTCTTGCTGCGCTGCATGCACACCAACTTATATCCCAGTTCCATTTTTTATTTTTTTTAGTTTGCTTGTGCCCTGTGCATATAAAGGTGTGGCCTGTCCTTTCTTTAAGCAGGACAGTATATTCTTATGGTTATTCTTATGGTTCCCCATTGCTGCGTGTCTACTAGCCGGGCTCAGTCCTTTCCGGCCCTTATCCACATGCATGTCACTTAACAAACGGTAAGGTTATAATATTTGAAGTTAGGACCATCCCGATTAGGGTCACCGTGAATTGATTGGTATGGCTTTTGCATTTTTTTATCAAAATTATGTTAACTAAGTACCCTATATTATTTTCATGCACTATTGCTGTTTATTTACTTCAGGGTATTTGCTTATTATGTCTCTATCTTGGGTTTTGTGTGTTTAGTGGCCAGTGTGAATGTACACTTACATGCTGCATGCACACCAACTTATATCCCAGTTCGTTTTTTTAGGTTTTTCTTTTTTTTTTGCTCGGTTCAGTGCTGTCTGAAATTTTGCTTTCAACAGGTCATACAATAAGTGGCTCCAAAACCGTTTTTGCAAAAATGACAACTTTGACAAAACTGTCACTATCAATGAAGAAACAATTATATTTGCAAAATCTTTGGTTGTCGTTATAACCCCTGGTCTTATGTATGTGTAAGCTAATATTTAAATGGGCAGTCTACTCTCAGGCAACTTGACCTCATTGGATAGATAGTGTGGGAAATAGACAATCTGCAAATCACTTTATTTAAAAAAGATGTTGTCTTACCCCGAAATACTCACTATAACGTGCCGACCTCTAATTTCCCACTTCTGTCTAACTTTCTGCCCACTGTTGTCAAGTGTAATCCATCTATAGTAGCACAGACATCGAGACAGAATACAAGAAGTGGGGGAGGGGTTTTGTCTCTCTGTTCCTGTCTGTCACACTGTTTGCAAGCATCTCATAGAGATGGACTTTCAGTTCAGGGCAGGTAAATTCTTGGAGGAGAAAGCCATGCCAGGAAGTGGAATATGGAAGTTCCAGTACCTATAGTGCTGGCAGAATGCTGATTAAAAAAAAACATCCACTAAGAAAAAGTAAATGGAAAGTAATAGTGGCTGAGATTAAGGACAGTTCCAGGACATGTTAGCCTGATATGTTCACCAAGTGCAGTTTTCACTTGTTTGCACCTAGTAAAAGCACACCCATTGCTGATTGTTACAAGTTCTAAAATAAAGGACGGAGAGGTACGATGCAGGGATGTTGCTGCAACTTAAGCAAAAAAGAAGAAGTGGACAGTGTACTCAGGTCATAAAATTAACGTTGGGAGATCGGGACCTCCTGTCTTGGGTAAATAGAAGGGTAGCGACATTAAGCACCACTCATACAAAGAAGGATGTCAATCCTTAGACCACTGTCTTTTTCAATTCATTGAAATTGAAGAATTTCTCTTTAAAAATAAGTGTAATGCGAAAAAAAGTGATACAACAGTTAAATATTTAAGTGCAATAAACATACGTGTACTTGTATTACGGGCACTTCTGGGAATAATGATGTCAGTCAATCAGGACATTGTAGGATTCAGGTTATATAAAATACTGAAAGTTTTGATGGGGGTCTCATAACTTATATCCTGGGAGAATAAGACCTAAATCTTACTAGCGAACTGAGACTTAGCAGTAAATTCTTACAAAACATCTAATCCCTTGCTACATAGGAAAATAGTTTCCATCTATAATTCCACAGACAATTCAATGTGAATGCAGTTACCAACGAGTCCCGGGGATCCTACACCACGCCAACATTCAACTCCTTTACTTTCCTCTAATGATTGACAGTTACATAAAACTAGAATGAATATTTGACTACATTTAAGGCACAATAAACTGGGTGGTAATAATGAAGTTATAATAATCATAATTATATAATGTGACACAGATTATGAGCATTACCCTCTACTTTTTATGGATAGTATTTGGGAGTGAAAGCTGAATACATTTTAAAGAGTTGTTCCCAAAATCACAAGTCATAAAGTCATATCCATCCACAGGATAGGGGGTAACTTGCTGATCACTGGGCTTCTAACCACTGGGTAACCCTAGATTGGGGCTCTGGAACCCTAAGAACCGAACTCTACAGCACCATCTTGAATGGAGCGGAGATGCGAATGTTCAACCTCCCCTCCATTCATTCTCTATGGGATTGCTGGAGAAAGCGAAGAGCTGTGCATGACTATTTTCACCAGTTCCACTTACAATGAATGGAGCAGATGCCAAGCATGCACATCTCCGCTCTATTCAAGACCGGGCTGCAAAACCCTTTTCTCTGGGTTCCATAGCTCCAATCTCAGGGTCACTGGGAATCCTATCAGTCAGACACCTAGCAATCAGCAAGCTATCTCCATCCTAATGATAAGGGATAACTTGTGATTTTGGAAATGTTCTTTAAATCATTATTGCATATCCCTCCCATTGTTCTAGCTCAGGGGTGGAATAATCATTTGGGGATTAGAGCTGTGCTACAGAGCCCATGGCCAGAGGTGGAAGACAGTCATTGGGTCATGTTTTTGTTCCATAGGCACTGGCATTACCTGGACCCTAGCGTACTATAATTACAGTGATGGGTGACCCTGGTATTGCCTTGGGGTCCCAGATCACTCTAAGCCAGCCCTTAATGCCCCTATTCACATCTACATTTTGGCTTCTGTTAACAGAAGTGATTACTCAGTTCAAGATCCATCTCATTGTAAAGGGGAATTCAACGTTGCTAAATATCTTACATAGGGGTCACCGGGTGTCTGTATGCGGTTGCGATTCTGTGACGGACACCTTCAAATTTAGTTCTGACACAACCTGTGCAGCACTGGACCCCTTTAACTTCACAATGTCGATTTTGCAAAAATCAAGTCTTGTTTACTGAGGTTGAAACATATATTACAGAGGTATCAGGAACAATACTTGGTTTTCTCTTCTGAACAATATAGAAGTACATACTATGAGGAAAACTGCCGCCACTGAAGATTTCTTGCTGAATAACTTTCTCCTTTGCCGGTCTGTTACTTCATAAATATCCAGGGATGACAGAACTTCTCTGAGGGTGTCCTTCCTTTTCTCCATATCACTCTCAACCCTCAACTAACTCCTAAAAATAGGAATTACACACTAGCTGCAGTTACTCTCCTCAACTATGGCCCAGCCCTACAGTTAACACTGTCACAAGTGACTAAAAGGAACAACAGCCTTCTGGAGGATAAAATATGAACTAAAATAAAATTTGCACACATTAAAACAATAGGGGTATTCAGAGGGGTGTTACGCCATCTTCTCCACCTTTACACCATGACAGATACAAACGGGAGATATCAAACCATGTT
>VIAB01006591.1:58345-71301 GCA_009801035.1 Oophaga pumilio
CAATGGTAGATACTCGTTGCTCTGGCACTCTCCCTATGGCGGAGAGACCAGAAATAGTAATAAGTGCGCTGCCACTGGATAATTACCAAATTCAAAAAATGCACGCTGTCCCTTTAAGAAACCAGAGGAGTGCACGCTTGCGTCCTAATAGCTTTCCCTGAAGGTCTGCTGACAGCAAGCCAGGGAATGGGTGATGGAGCAGGACCCAGAGAAGCAGAGAGAGCATGGGACCCCAGACAGGGAGCTCGCTGCTGCACAGGGACAGCTTGAAGAGCAGAAGGTGAGTGACCAGACCAGCTGTGCAGAGCCAGAACGGGGACCAGGTGTAACAGTATCCACCTCTTTACGCCCCCGCTTTTTCAATCCTGCGTGAAATTTTTTAAGCAGGAGAGGGGCCTGGATGTTCTCTTTAGGCTCCCAAGACCTCTCCTCAGGACCAAAGCCCTTCCAGTCCACCATGTAATAGGTCCTGCCTCTTACTTTCTTAGTGGCCAAGATATGCTTTACCTCAAAAACATCATCCTCAGAGACTGGATCTGAAGTGGGTCTTTAAAGATGGGGCTCAAAACTACTGGTTTGAGGAGGGAAACATGAAAGGAGTTAGGCACACATAAGGAAGTAGGAAATTTCAGTTTGTAAGAGACCTTGTCTCAAGACTTCAAAGGACCCAATGAACCAGGGACCCAATTTGTAGGACGGCAACTTCAGACGGATATACTTGGAGGAGAGCCATACCTTGTCTCCGGGGCGAAAGGTAGGAGCATCCAGACATCTCTTGTCCGCATGCCTTTTCATGCGTGGGGAGGCTCTTTCCAAGGCAGTCTTGGTGTCCTGCCAGACCTTCGAGAAACCCTCAGAAAACGTATCAGCAGCCGGAATGCCAGATGACTCGGATATGGGAAGAGGTATTCCGTGTTGCAGTCCAAAGACAATCTGAAAGGGAGACTTTCCAGAAGATTCACTTACTTGGTTGTTGTAGGAAAATTCTGCCCAGGACAGTAAGTATACCCAGTCATCATGATGCGCGTTGACAAAGTGATGCAGAAATCCAGCCAGAATTTGATTAGTCCTCTCCACTTGTCCATTGGATTGGGGATGGTATGCTGAGGAAAAATCCAGTTCTATTTTTACCAGTTTACAAACCGCTCTCTAGAATCTCGAAGTGAACTGGACGCCTCTGTCGGAAACGATGTGGAGAGGGAAACCATGGAGACGGAAGATGTGCCGAATGAACAGATCCGCAAGTTAAGGAGCAGTCGGAAGACCGGGTAGTGGAATGAAGTGGGCCATCTTAGAGAAGTGGTCCACCACTACCCACACCACTGAACAGCCGGACGAGATTGGAAGATCCGTGATGAAGTCCATGGCGATGTGTTGCCAAGGAGCGGACAGAATCGGAAGAGGCTGAAGCCTACCGGTGGGTAGGCCTTTAACAGTCTTGTTACGGGCACAGGAAGGGCAGGCTGTGACATACGCCTGGATATCCTTAGCCATAGTAGGCCACCAGTAGTAACGGGTGATGAGTTGCAGAGTCTTCCTCTGGCCGGCATGACCAGCCAACTTGGAAGAGTGACCCCACCGTAGGACTCGATTACGTTCAGAGGCAGACACGAGAGTCTTCCCAGGGGGAAGTCGGGTAAGATCAGCAGAAGCCACTGTGACTAACCTTGCAGGTTCAATGATATGCTGAGGTTCCTCCTCTTGATCAGGAGGCAAAAAGGCTCTGGAAAGTGCATCCGCTTTGACTTTTTTGTCAGCTGGACGAAAATGAAGAGCAAAATTAAATTGAGCAAAAAACAAAGCCCAGCAGGCCTGACGGGCCTTTGTGTGGTTTGGAGGTAAGAAAGGATTTTGTGATCAGTCAATATGACTACCTGGTGAAGAGCTCCCTCAAGAAGATGCCTCCATTCCTGCAGAGCTAATTTGACAGCCAACAATTCCCAATCTCCGGCGGAATAGTTCCTTTTTGTGGAAGAAAAAACCTTGGAAAAAAAAACACACAAGTACATTCGACCAGCAGACGGGGTAAGTACAGCTCCTGCACCTACAGAGGAAGCATCAATTTGGGCGATGAAGAACAGGTGCGGCAGCAAAGGCTTTTTTGAGAGAAACAAAGGACTCCTCTGCCTCAGGAGGCCAATCCTTAGGATTTGTACCCTTCCGGGTCAAAGCAGAGATGGGTGTTACTCGGGTGGAGAAGTTTGGAATGAATTGCCTGTAGTAGTTGGCGAAGCCCAGGAAACACTGTATGGCTTTCAGCCCAGATGGATGGGGCTACCTGAGTACGGCCGACAACTTCTCTGAATCCATCTTTAATCCTGTGGAGGAAACAATGTAACCGAGGAAAGGCAATGAGGATTGTTCAAAGAGGCATTTCTTAAACTTGGCATGCAGCCTGTTCTCTCTGAGTCTCTGTAAGACTAGACGTACTTGTCTCCGGTGCAAGACCAAGTCGGTTGAGAAGATCAAAATGGTAGACAACACAAGTATAGAGCAGATCTCTGAAAATATCATTGACAAACACCTGAAAAACTGCGGGTGCATTACTTAGGCCAAACGGCATTACCAGGTATTCGTAGTGACCATCACGGGTGTTGAAGGCAGTTTTCCTCTCGCCTCCTTCTCGGATTCGGATCAAATTATAGGCCCCTCTGAGATCCAATTTGGTGAAGATTTTGGCCCCTCGGAGATGATCAAATAGTTCTGAAATAAGAGGCAATGGATACCTGTTTTTTACCGTGATCTGGTTTAGACCCCGGTAGTCAATACAGGGCCCCAAGGATCCGTCTTTTTTCTTCACAAAGAAGAATTCTGCTCCTGCCGGTGAAGAAAATTTTCGGATAAATCCTCTGGCCAAATTCTCCTGGATGTAGTCACAACTTGAGTCTCAGCTTGGGAAAGAGGGTAAACTCTCCCACGGGGAGGAGACGTACCGGAAAGAAGATCAATCGGACAGTCATACGACCTGTGAGGAGGAAGTCTCTCAGCTTCCTTTCTCCCGAAGACATCCGAGAAGGACCAGTACGAGGATAGTAATCCTGGCAATGTAGCAGGTTGGACAGAGGACGAAACTGGTTCAATCCGGGTTAAGCAATGGTCCGTACAGGAATCTCCCCAACGCAGAATCTCCCATGTTCTCCAATTAAGAACCGGTTCGTGTATCTGGAACCAAGGCAGACCTAAAAGCAAGGGGTGAGACAAACCAGGGTACACATAAAACCGGATTCTTTCTGAGTGCATTAGACCTACCCGGAGTCCCACAGGCTCGGTCTGGAGGTGGACGGGTTCAGTCAGTGGCTTGCCATCGATGGCGGTCACCCGCAAAGGGTCAGTAAGACGCTGGACAGGTAAGCGGTAATGTTCCACAAGCGACTGCTGGATAAAGTTCCCGGCAGCTCCGGAATCCAATAGACAGAGTCCAGAAAATTTTATTGCTCCACAAGACACGGAGAACGAGATTTGCAATGAGGGAGAGGAATGTTCTCTACCTAGGGTGGCCTCTCCTACCGAACCTAGGCACTGGAGTTTCCCAACTTCTTAGGACAGGAGCGGATCAGATGCTCAGAACTACCACAGTAGAAACAACTTCCTTCCTAGCGACGCGCCTCCTGGTGGCGGGTGGCCAAACTTACACGGTCGACCTCCATGGCCTCAGGAGAGGGAGGCGAGGTAACCGTTTTGAAAGAACTAGAGTTCGGGTGATAGGACTTTTTGTCTCGCTTGATCTCCATGGAACGCTCCTGAAAACGCAGGTCAATTCAGGTTGCCAATGATATTAGATCTTCCAAGGTGGTAGGCCTGTCCCGTCCTGCCAGCTCATCCTTGATTCTTCCTGATAGGCCTTCCTAAAAGTTAGCCACTAAGGCCTCGTTGTTCCAAGATAACTCGGACGAGAGGGTGTGGAACCTAACAGCATGGTCCAGGGGGCTCCGAAGGGGGTGTAACTAGTGAGCCTCGGATACCAGTAGTAGAAGCAGAGAGAGCATAGGACCCCAGACAGGGAGCTCGCTGCTGCACAGGGACAGCTTGAAGAGCAGGAGGTGAGTGACCAGAATGGAGTGCAAAGCCAGCACGGGGACCGGGTGTAACACAATCATTATTAAATGGATTACGTCGGAGCAGGGAGTATACTGTTGGTTTATTATTTTTTTTTACAGGGGATTGAGGGCGTCGGGGATTAGCAGGCATCTGGGGCAGGATCATGGGACAGATGGGTCAGGATCATGGGGCAGGATCATGGGCAAGATGGAGACAGATGGGGCAGGATCATGGGGCAGGATCATGGGACAGATGGTCTGGGGCAGGATCATGGGGCAAGATGGAGACAGATGGTGCAGGATCATGGGGCAGGATGGATACGATGGGACAGATGGGGCAGGATCATGGGACAGATGGGGCAGGATCATGGGGCAGGATCATGGGACAGATGGGGCAGGATCATGGGGCAGGATGGAGACAGATGGTGCAGGATCATGGGGCTGGATGGACACGATGGGGACAGATGGGGCAGGATCATGGGACAGATTGGGCAGGATGGGACATCACATGGTAGCAGGATAGGAGAACATATGGCTGGAGCCAGAAATGAGACACACAGGGGCCAGGATGGGGGATATTATTATAATAGGGGCTAATTTAGGGATATTATTACTGCAGTGATGTATTTATTTTATTTTTTGAGGATACTGTTTTAAATGGGAGGCCCTGTTACTGTGCAGAGCGACACTGTTGACTTTTTATCTTCATCTGGTGTAGTTTAGACTTTGGGAAAAAAATAAGTAATGTGTTCTGCAAGCGGTTCTCTAGATAACTGTGTTATTTCCTGCAGAGATGAGCCCTGGCTGGAAGAAGTGACAGCGGTCTGTGCTGGATGAAGATTAAAAGCAAAGATGAAAGACTTCACCTAGAGACATCACTGGTGAGTCAGTGTGTTACCTGTATACTGACACTATACACTGTATACTATATACAGTGGTCCTGTGTACAATGTCAACAGTGATCATTGTATTACCTTTACATTATTCACTATATACAGAGCTCCTGTGTATAATGTCACTGGTGATCACTATTATCTGTACACAGGCACTGCATACTAAGTACAGATCTCCTGTGTATAATGGCACTTATGGTGATATTAGTATTGTGTTTTTTTTTATTACTGATCAGTATTGTAGTGTTCAGTCACTATGCGGTGGTAAGGTAATATGTTGTCCGTCCATGGTGTGGCGGTATTTGTTCCTTGTATGTGCTATTTGGTCACTATGTGGTGGTAATATGTGGTCTGGTCACGGTGTGGTGGTATTTGTTCCTTGTATGTGGCATTATTGGTCACCATATGTTGGTAATATGTGGTCTGGACATGGTGTGGTGGTATTTGTTCCTTGTATGTGCTATTATTTGGTCACTATGTGGTGGTAATATGGTGTCTAGTCATGGTGCGGTGGTATTTGTCCACTGTATGTGATATTATTGGTCATTTTAAAAATTGAAAAATAAATAAAAATATACCTAAATTGTATTGGATATTTTAACAAATGTTTAATGGGTTAGAGTAGAGTAGGGCCCGGCCAAAAGAGTCTACCTTGTCATGATGGCAGCTTAAAAAATCTTTTGACTGTGGACAGTTCGAGGGGTGGAGGCGGGGCTCGAGTAGAGCCTGGGTGGAGTCAAAAGGGGGCCCTGAAAATTTTGCCAGTGTGAGGCCCCAAAATTCCTAGTGGCAGCCCTGGGTTTATTTATGGTAGTCTTGAGGTCCCCAGTAGATTTGTTACTTGTAGACCTTAAGGTTTTCTTAGGATTAATGATGACTGTGCTTCAGGAGCGTTTGACCTCTTGGGTATTGGCTTTGGGAGGACTTGTGCATCTGACAGAGTCCTCTAGGTTCACTTTAGAAGGTGATTGTTGAGTATTTTTCTCTCTTTGTGGTGTAGGTCTATTATCAGGGAGAGGAAGTTTGCTTGGAAGAAAGCTGCTTGGCTTAATTTTAGAATTTCCTTTCTCCATTATTGGTTTACAGGGATTATCAAGAGAGACAAGCATCCAAAGAGATTTAGGTTTTAAAATTTCTAAAATTCCAAAATATTCTGGAATGCGTCACCTCTATCAGTTATATTGATTCACCAACTAATTCCTGGATGCTTGATGAAGATTGAGTGTATACATATTTTAAAAGCAGAAGAGTTTTAACCCCTTAAAATTGATTATATATCTGAGTCTTCGTGAGGAAATTCTACTTCCTAGTTTCTGAGGCGGTATATGACTGACCGATGTATTGGCAGGCAGAAAGTACTGCGATTTAAGTTCTGGTGGGTAATATTTATTTAAGAGACTTGTGTCTTGCAGAGCTGTCAGCTGGGAATTTCCAGTTACGCTGAGAGGTATAGTAGAGTAAATCGTCTTTTTATAGTAATATTGCATCTTTTTTAGAGGTGTCTCTTTTATAAGTAAAATACAAATTTTAAGCCAGAAGTCCACTCTGTCCGAAGCAGGTAGAAAAAGCTATGTATTACAGAGCAGTGTTGCTGTCAGCATGCTAAACAATTAGCAATATATCCGAATTATATGGAAAAGATGTGAAATACTAGCCAAAAAAGTTCACTGCCAGACATGATTAAACACACCCTTTGATTGTTTCCTGTGTTGCTGTCACTTGGCTAAAGGTCAGAATTCGGTGATATTAGACTTTGCGTTTCCTGAAGTGTCTCCAGATGGGGAGTCCTCGGTTCCATGTAGCTACACAGCAGTGCAGGTCCCACTCTTTATGTTGTGATAGTGGCTTTTAAAGCAGTGTCACAGTCTCATACAATAAATCGGCTATTAGCCAGATATCTGTAGCATCAAAGGAGAATTAATAAACCTGTCAGAATCAGATCAGTTCAGCTGTCACTGCGCTGGAAGAGTAGGCGCCTCATCTTCTGTGTTCACTATAGCGATGTCAGCGTTCTCCTCAAGTTACTTCACATAACAAATGTATCTACTTTACACAGCTTAATCCAGGATAGACATATCCGGAGACATAAAAACTGTTACATACAGAGCAGTTAGGATTTACCAGAACCAATGCGGTAAAGTTAGGAGTCCGGCTACCTCAATAGAGTCCCTGCACTTTCAGCGGGATGAGGAAAATAACCGTGTGCGTCACCGCCTGTGGGCGATGATTGGATGTTGCTGTCAATGAGATGAAAGTTAAGCAGATTCTATGGAGCCTATGCGTTTTCAGCATCGATGTGGGCTAAGGTTTCCTGGCTTCACAGAGCTGCATAGTCCGAAATTCCTGCTTAATATTTTAAATGCTTCAAAGATCCTCCAGTTATGCTGAGAAAGTAATTGGAGTCTGGCATTCTCCATAGAGTCTAGCAGTCTCGATCGAATCCAACAGTCTTGATGAAGTCCGTCAGTCTCCATAGAGTCCGGCAGTTTCGATACAGTCCAGCAGGCTCGATAGAGTCCCTGCACTCTTATCATATACTCTGGCTGGGGATTTTCCAGTTTTGCAGCTGACTTATAAGTTGGCCAATAACTTCTCTTTCTTGGCGCTTATAATGATAACCCTGTATCCAAATGATCCAGAAGGGTTCCCACAACCTTTGGGAGAAGAATGGATAGAAAGGCCCGCTTCTAAGTCGAGTTATTAGTTGTTTACTGGTTGGGTCCATAGAGCTCTCTGACTTCTGCGACTTACATTCTCACCTTCCTAGCCACGCCCCCATTATCACTATTTTTTGAGTATTTTGTAAGTCCTAATTTTTATATTTATATCTGGAGTTTTTGGATCCATTGCTTTTGATGACCATGCACCCTCTTTCTTATCCATATGTGCATATCTTGGATCTAAAAAGATTACACATACTGGCCTTCTATATCAGTCTGGATTTTTATTTATTTCTTTTTAATATTATGGCAATATGTATGTATATTTACATTTAGATATAGACGCTAGGCACTTTTTTTTATCATTTGGAGTTTTGCACTTTACATATTAGCTTTTATTGTTTTTGTGGGTATCTTCATTATGTTTTCCATTTTTGACAAGTACGTAATCTTTGTTATTGTGCATTTTATTATGTTCTCTAAGTATATATTATGCGCATGGGTATGATGAGTATTTATAGTCTGCTAACCAGAAAGGGTACCAACCAGAGGATAAATCAATAACAAACTAACAAAAACATCACCTTAAAACCATTACTTTGTTAAAGTCTTTAAAAATATAAAGTCCCCAACAAAACAATCAAATGTGTATGATGTGGAATACTAAAAAGTGTCACAACAAGTGTCTATCTATATATCTATTGTAAGCTTTTCAGGGGATATAGCTCTGGGATCGCCGTCTCGGGTAGACGGAGTGGCATAGAAACAGTTCAATCACAGACAGCAATTCTGGTGCAACTGGCCGCAACCAGTTTTATTAAAGTCCACAGCAAACAAAACATAAACCAAATCATAAACAAAAGTCCTAAGCCTGGCAGGCTGCTAACTTAAACACAGTTAGTTCCCTCACTACTGTGAACTAGGCTCTAGCAGCCTGGCCACAACAACACATATATTGTAATTACCAGTGATGGACTTGCAGGAGACTCCAACAGCGTCTGAAGTCAGATCCAGACTGAGAGCCCCGTCTGTGTAACTCTACCATCTATTTCTGGCTGCTTAATTAAGCAGCTGTGTGCACTCAGGATTGAGCTGCAAGCCTGTACTGGATGAGGAGTGGAATGAACGTCGTACTGCCATCCTATCTTCACTCCTATTTTCCTTATGCGACCCAGCTAAGAAACCTGGGCGAGATATACACCCCGTCCAATACGCACCCCTTCACTGTCTCACACTATAGATAAAGGTATTGAAGGATAATGTCGTATAAATACCATAGCTGTAATCCTACCTGACCTCGGAAGTTGGCAAACACTCCAAACACGCAAATGACACCCCCACTCAATGTCCTTTGTCCCTGAATCCACCCTGTATTATTAGATGGAGCCCCCCTCTATTCAGACTACAATATAATCCAATAGACCAGTTATACAGCTCATTGTATTTCGAGTCTGGAATGAACGTTGTTTCTTTCACTAAGTGTTTGGTGTCTTTCGATCCTGGGCAGTCTACCTCTTTGATTGATCTTTCCACGTTGTGTTCCATCTCGATATGTATAATGCTCTTTAACTTTGAATATTGACTTACCTACAGTATGTTAGTAGGTGCGGTTGACTTTCACACACACGGCGTCCTGCATCCACTAACATTTTCTATTTTAGACTGTATGGATATGTTAAACTTTGACTGTTCCCTCCAACTTCTTTCTTCTGTTGATGATCATTTACTTATATATTGATAGGTAAATATACAGTACAGACCAAAAGTTTGGACACACCTTCTCATTCAAAGATTTTTCTGTATTTTCATGACTATGAAAATTGTAGACTCACTGAAGGCATCAAAACTATGAATTAACACATGTGGAATTATACATTACACTTTACAAAAAAGTGTGAAACAACTGAAAATATGTCTTATATTCTAGGTTCTTACAAGTAGCCACCTTTTGCTTTGATTACTGCTTTGCACGCAGAAAAGGTGAACGGCTGGACTCTACATGCCTAGTTCCCACCGTGAAGCATGGAGGGGGTGGTGTGATGGTGTGGGGGTGCTTTGCTGGTGAAACTGTTGGGGATTTATTCAAAATTGAAGAGGTGAGTGGTCCAGCTCACCCCAAACCATCTCGATTGGGTTCAGGTCTGGTGACTGTGGAGGCCAGGTCATCTGGTGTAGCACCCCATCACTCTCCCTCTTGGTCAAATAGCCCTTACACAGCCTGGAGGTGTGTTTGGGGTCATTGTCCTGTTGAAAAATAAATGATGGTCCAACTAAACGCAAACCGGATGGAATAGCATGCCGCTGCAAGATGCTGTGGTAGCCATGCTGCTTCAGTATGCCTTCAATTTTGAATAAATCCCCAACAGTGTCACTTGCAAAGCAACCCCACACCATCACACCACCTCCTCCATGCTTCACGGTGGGAACCAGGCATGTAGAGTCCATCCGTTCACCTTTTCTGCGTGCAAAGCAGTAATCAAAGCAAAAGGTGGCTACTTTGAAGAACCTAGAATATAAGACATATTTTCAGTTGTTTCACACTTTTTTGTAAAGTGTAATGTATTATTCCACATGTGTTAATTCATAGTTTTGATGCCTTCAGTGTGATTCTACAATTTTCATAGTCATGAAAATACAGAAATATCTTTGAATGAGAAGGTGTGTCCAAACTTTTGGTCTGTACTGTACATATATATTGCTACAAATCAGAATCCTAATTATCAATTTAATCTATAACTACTATCGGAGTGAACATTTGCACATCCCTGAAGAAGCCACAGCTGTTGGTGTACCATGTGGGGCTCCTGCCCTTTCCCTAGTCCCTTATTTTTTGTGGGTAGTGAGCTGGTGCTTGCATTTTTCTTTACATGTGTCTTATTGTATTCGCATCGGGAGGGCGGTAATGTCACGATGGGGGCAGGCTTTGCAGCGTTGAGAATCTCTCCCCCATGTGCTCACCCACCTATCCTCTCTCTTTCCCCATGTGCTGACTTCTCCCGTCTGTGCTCTGTTCTTTGACCTGTCTAACCCATGTGCTATCCCCCTTGTCTGCTGTCTCTCTCCTTCCTGTGCTGTGTTCTCCTCTCATGTGCTGTCCCGTTTGAGCTGTCTCCCCCTGTGCTCTATCTCTCTCACCCCTATGCGCGTCTTCGACATTGTGCCTTTGCTGCTTTCCTTTCATTGTCATTGGCGTACTTTTTAGGAGGAGCCATGTTGGCATTGATATTTGCTTTTTAAAGGGGTTTTCCCACAAATGAAAGTTCATTTTAAAAATTGTTTGTGTCTCACTGTGTACAGAACATACCATCACAGACTGCACATTGTACTCCATCTTATCAGAATACCCCAGGACTCCCACCTGTTCCTTGCCCTGCCGGATTTCCACATACATGGCCTTTAGCCTTTCAAGTATACATATCCTGCAGTGGCCTCTCTTGTCTCCACTTCATGATTTGCCCTAAGGTTTGAGAAAGACCCAACATGGGGTCGAAACTTTACATCAACACGTTATTAACTCTGTGGTGACTTCAATGAATTCCTTCACTTGCATTGCGGCTGTTTTTTCATTAATTCATGATTTGTCTGGACTAGTTCCAGGTTCAGACTGCATCTGCTCATTACTATAGAGTGCACGCCTTTCCGGTACAAATACAGAACATACCACAGCTCCTGGGCAGGGGAGGAAGCAAAAGACAATACTGACATTACAGCAGGAGATTGCAGAGGATACATTTTGTGAGTTAAAATATTGTTTAAAAACAGTCAGTAAAATATTTTACCTCACAAAATGAATCCTCTGTGATCCCCTGCTGTAATGTCATTATTGTGTTTTGCTTCCTCCCCTGCCCAGGAGATGTGGTGTGCTCCATACAAGGTCGGACAGAGACAATTTTTAAAATGAACTTTCGCTCGTGGGAAACCCCCTTTAATGTGACCGGCTTCCTCTGCCTGTAGACATGTCTCGCATCTGCCACCGGGTTCAGCTGAATGATTAACTGCGCCTGCGCGGAATTTGCGCAGGCGCAGTAAATCAGACCGCCGCCATCTTTGTGCAGACAGATAGTGGCAGTTACTTTAAAACTACGCATGCGCTCCTCCTGTACAAAGATGACAGCGGTCAGTGAATCATTCGGCTGATCCCTGCGACAGCGTGTTCGCGACGGTGTTCCGCTGGTGGTACTGCGCAAGAGGCTGCGTACATGGCGTATACAGTGTGTGTGTGTGTGTGGTGTGTACGGCATATGCAGAGTGTGTGTGTGGTGCGTACGGAGTATACAGTGTGTGTGGTGCGTATGGCGTATACAGTGTGTGTGTGGTGCATACGGCGTATGCAGTGTGTGTTTGTGTGGTGCGTACGGCGTATACAGTGTGTGTGGTGCGTATGGCGTATACAGTGTGTGTGTGGTGCGTACGGTGTGTATAGTGTGTGTGTCTGTGGGGCGTACAGCGTATACAGTGTGTGTGTGTGGTGCGCACGGCGTGTACAGTGTGTGTGTGTGTAGTGTGACAGTGTTCCGCTGGTGGTTCCGCGCAAGGGGCTGGTGCCACCAGCAGTCTGCATATTGAGACACCCATCACTTGCTATTTCTAATACTATCCATGTATTCTTATATTGTGTTATATATTGGCTTGTAGGGAGGTGGTTGGATTCTCTGCACTTATTTTTATGTGGAGACCTAGGTGGTTATACTGCATTATTTTATTTTTTTTGCTTTTAATTGTTTTTTATGTTATTGTTCACTGATATTATGTAATAAAGTATTCTGTATAATTTTTGCCACGCTGGCATATGCAGGGTTGTGGGTATGTTTACAACAGCAAAGAGTAAATATATTAAATTTTAGTTTTAAAAGATGAAATAACAAAAAGACATACATGTAAGGCAAAAACAATGTAAAACAAAGAAATAAATCAAAAAAGGTTTTTATTTTTGAGGAGAAATTCTTTGCAAAGGAGATCACTACAGAAATTTGGACAGATCTATAATTCACACTGTCTCTCTTGGAATCTGACCAGTTTTTCTGAATGAGATATTTTAAAGGGTCTCATCCACACCTCTTACCCCTCCTCCTCAGGTACGATTAAGCCCCACATTTACAGATATATCGGTGGATAGTGTTGATATCAGACTAATATTGATATGGCATGGAAATATTGCATCTCCATTGCCATGTGATATCCGAGGCACACTAAAGTCGTACTGTCTACTTTTAGAGGCAATTATCTTCTGGCCCATATTTTATCACCCCTTTGCTAGAGAGAAATATACCAAGAGAACATTTGTTCTTCCTGCCATTGTCAGATCCATGATCATTTAATTAATTACTCACAAGTAGTGTTGAGCATTCCGATACCGCAAGTATCGG